>JAMKYM010001015.1:542500-724024 GCA_026541065.1 Canavalia ensiformis
GACTCTTTGTATTATTCGATAAAAAATCAGTAATGAGAAGCAAACTTTGAATATGTAATTTTAACCAGAATACACAGTTAAATAAATAAATATAGTATATAAATAAAAATAAAATAATAATAGTATTAAAAATAAAATACATAAAAAATAACTAACACTAATAATGTATTTTCTAAATAAATAAATAATAATAATAATGTTAAATATTATTAATTTAAAATTTAGATAACCCAAAAAGTTATTAAAACTTTAGAAAATAAAATGTATAAAAAATATCTTGATAAAATATTTGATTTTTTTCTTACACATTCTTTATTGTAATGAAAACTTAAAGTTATATAATTTTATTTATATAATTTGATTGATTTGAAAAATAAATTATGTAAATAATAATTTTAAAATATTTTGAAGATATTTAATTAAAAATAAATTATAAAAAATAATATTTTAATAGAAAAATATTTATTAATTTATAATATTTAATATTTTAAATTCTTACATGGATTTACAACAAAAAATAGAAGAATAAAGATGGACATATATTTATGAGATGATAAAGATAAAAAGTTAATGAAATGTTTGCATGATTATAAGTTATTACTAATAATTTCATGAATTTAGGATAAGAATTTATCAATAGAGATCACATCAAGAATGTTCTCAAATATATATCCAAATCTTAGGAGTTTATAATTATAGATACAAATAACTATGGATCTTAATATGATAAATATTAATAAATTTTTTAATTTTTTAAGAACATAAGAATGCGACATAACATTATATGAATCATAAAATAATTTTATCTTATTTAATTTTTAGTTAAAGTTGTAGTTTTTTTAATATTAATAAATTTTTTAATTTTTTAAGGACATAAGAATGCGACATAACATTATATGAATCATAAAATAATTTTATCTCATTTAATTTTTAGTTAAAGTTGTAGTTTTTTTAATTTAATTTTTAGTAAAAGTTCAATATATGTGTAGTAGATTTATGTTTGATCTTATCATAAGTGTTATTTAATAGTCATTTATTAACTTAAATTTGGTGTAAAAATGAACTTATTTTTCTAAAAATTAATCTTGTAAAAAAATTAAAACATACTTTTTTTTTCACAATTTTATAAAAGTTCAAAAAATACTTTTTCTTCAAATTTCAAAATAAATTATTAAAAATAAATGAATATATATAATTTTTTTAAAAATTAAAACAGTTATTTTCAAATTCCAACATTAAAATTCTATCTTTTCAAAAAAATTCACAATTTTTAACTTCTTTCTTTAAGAACAAACTCATTGCATCTTAAAATTCTGAACTTGTATTTACTTATTTTCAAAGTTAATCATATTTTTATGTAATTAATTAGAAGATAATAATTTTAATTAATAGACATCGTAGAACACTAATATTCTTAAAAAAATTATTTTATAAATTTTGGTTGCTTCTCATTTATTTTATCATTTTATCTTCGATCATTTTGTTATGATCTCGATTGATAAATAAAAAATGTTGTACAAATAATTATATTAGATTTAATTTTTAAAACATATAAGAAAATGATAACACAAAGAAGTTACCATAAAAATTTATCAAAAAATACTTTATAAAAATATAAAAATTTGATCTTCAAAAATATATTAAATTCGAAAATCATTTATGTATAAAAAATGTATTAACACCATATAACTTCTATTAAAAAAATAGTTATTTTAATTAATTATACAAAAATATTATTAACTTTCAAAATTTTTAAAAATTATTAATTTAAAAATTTGAGAAAAAAATTTATTGAAATCTTATCATATTAATAAAAAATATAGCTTTAAAATATTGAATTTAAATGTAAAAAAGGTATTATTTTTATTTTTACAAATTTTGAAAAAATAATTTAATTTAAATTTAAAAGATAAAATATTTATTTTATTGTTTAAAATTTTCAAAAAAAAATATTTTTTTAAAATTTTAAAAAGATTAATTTTAAAGAAAATAAATTTGCTCTTACACATAATTTAATAAATAACAACTCTATAAATTTTTATGCTCTAAATAATATTAAATATGGACCAACATTTAATTGACCTTCTGCAGATTGAAAATACAAATTTTTACTTAATGTTCTAATCGATAATAAAAATATTTTTTTATTTTAATAAAAATCAAAGTTATAAAGTATCAAATTGTTTAGACTAAAAATAATATAAAAAATAAAATAATAATACAATAAAAAATAAAATTATAATAAAAAGAAAAAAAGTAAAATACATTAAAAAAATATTTAAAATCAAGAATAAAAAAATAACTTAAGATAGGAAAGTATGGTTTATAATTTATTTTGATGGCCACTTTGAAATTTACTTAAAACCAATCTTCAATTGGTTTATTTCAAAATAATTAAATAAATTTATATTTTAAATTAATGTAAAGTTAATAAGATTGAATTAAATTTTTTTTATAAAATTATTTTAATCCTTCCCTACTTCCCAATTCTATCTTAATACAATAAATTTACATTTTAAAATGTAATTTCAAATATAAGTTTTAATTCTTTTATATTAAATTTAAGTAGTATCTTTATTTTTTCTTACACGAGAATTTGAGAATGATTCTTTGATTTTTAAGTATTTTTAATGTGATATTTTTATTAAGTATACATTTTGGATATTTTTATAATTAAGAGGATAGCAAATTTTTTTATCAATTAATTAATATTACATTGATAATGTTAGTTAAAATTAAAAATCAGATTTATTTTATTAATAATTATTAATAAGGATCTACTATATATGTATTTTGCATAAAAAGATAACACAACATTCCTATCAGATTGGAAGATCAGCAGTTTAAAAGAAGTTAGTAGCATAGAACTTAAGGTCGAAATTACAGAAAGGCTGCCTCGGCTTTGTGATCTGATAGTTCCGGCAAAGCTAATCAAAGATGGTAGGAAAATCAAAAGAAAATGAAAAAAAAAAAAAAAAAAAACTAGAAAATAAACGAAAAGATGTTGGCGTTAGAGGTGTATGGAATATCTGTTGGCTGAAGCTACGTGATAAACTATAACAGCTAAATAACTTATTAATTTATAAAAGTAGATCACATTAAATATACTATATATGTATATATCATTTTATTATTAGATCAAAGGAAAAAAATTTGTTATTCTCTAATTTAGAAAGATACCAATTTTTTTTATTATGTATTTTATTATATATTTTTTAAATTCTTTTATTTGATAGCTTAAATAAAATTAAATATTCGCATAAAAAATAATATTTAAATTTATAATAAATTTATTCTTTTTAATATTTTAATTATTTATTTTCTTAAAATTTAGATTATAATTTGAATTTTAACTTAAATATGAATTTACTTTGAGACTTGAGTTTTTTTTTTTCTAACTAAAACTGATAGATATATAAGAATAACAAAACCAAAGCGACGGCGATTTATGTTAGCGTGTTGAATCAGCCAGCCTAGTAATAGCCCTCGAGTCATCACTGGTACAGTTTAAGCTACAAAATTAAACTATTAGAAAAGTTGGGAGATTGATCAAAGTAGGCTTAAAAAAAAATATATACGTAAGTGGGGTTGGAAAAAAAGTATTTACCGATATAGGTCGAACAAGAATCGCGGACGCATAAATTTATCGTGTAGCCGCATAAATTTATCGATTACAACGCATAAATTTATGCATCATAGGTGTAAGCATAAATTTATGCGACACATGTTACGATTTTGTATTTAATGCTCCTGTAACGCATAAATTTATGCGTCATAAGGTGTAGCGCATAAATTTATGCATTATAGGTTTAAAAAAAAATCATATTTTAATTGGCACAAAGCATTCCCCTTCTCTTGGTCTGTTCATTTTCCATCGTTGCTTCTTCCATCGTTTTGTTTTTTCTGTTTCGCTTCGTTTTCTCTATTTTCACAAAAAGATTCAGCATCATTTGCTACTATCCTATAGTTAGAACAATATACACCTTCTCTCATCTCCTCCAATATTTTATATAGCGTTAATGCCATGGTTTTCTTCTCCCGAGCCACTCTCTGCTACTTTCTATTATCTGCTTTCAGATTCCTTGAATATTCTTCCAGTTCTATTCTTTTCTTTGGAGCTTGTGCAATTTTTTTATCTTTTACTCTCAGGATATCAACAGAATGCGATTCTAATTTTTTTAGCAATGCTTCCAATGATTGTTTTACGTGCTCTTGTAACATATGTATCTGTATCAGTTCCTCGTTCTGTTTCATAAATTAAATATTAATAATCAGAAAGGACTTAAAATAAAAAGATACATATGAATTAAAAAATAGAAATGATGTATATGAATCCTGACATAAAATCTTATGCATTGATTAATCTCTTTGCATTGCTTTTCAATCGGCAACGATGGAAAATGAACAGACCAAGAGAAATGCTTTGTGCCAATTAAAATATTATTTTTTTTTAACCTATAACGCATAAATTTATGCGCTACACCTTATGACGCATAAATTTATGCGTTACAGAAGCATTAAATACAAAATCGTAATATGTGCCGCATAAATTTATGCGCTACACCTTATGACGCATAAATTTATGCGTTACAGGGGCATTTGCCGCATAAATACAGGGGCATGCACTACACCCTGTGACGCATAAATTTATGCGTCACAGTTACTGTTCAGACCTCATATCGGTATATCTATTTTTTTTCCAACTCCACTTACGTATATCTATTTTTTTTAAAGCCTACTTTGGTCAATCAGCCAGGAAAGTTTAATGGCAAAAAATAAAAAGAGACAGATAATGTGTCTGTTTGCATGTCAGACGACGTCGTAAGGAAAACATTACAGGACCACGCAAGGATACGTATCGCAGGTTCGCAACGAAACGTGTCATCGGCGTATCCGTGTCCGTATCCGTATCCGTATCCGTATGCGTATCCAAGGTACTAAGCTTGGGTGATTGATGAGGTTTTGTTGTTGTGTATATGCATAGAAATCTGTATATATTTGTTTCCATTTTATATAGAATGAGAAATAGGAATAATCCTGCATTATCAACTACTTATATTTTCATTTGCAGTAAATTATTATTGTTTTTTACATGCAGAGTATAATCTTGGAGTGAAATAAATATGCAGCACACTAATTTTCTGCTTCTATGTTGTCCAGAGAAAAAAATGTAAAAGCTTTGAATAGCAATTAGCAACACGCATGAATAGGGTTTTGAAAATCAGAAAACAACCTGAAAATGTTCATAATATATAAAGAGGACTATAATCTCTTAATGGAATTAGATTTCTATCAAACAAATTCAACTTTGGCAGAACCAACAGTTTTTATATTTCTATGAACTATAGAACATCATGCTATAACATTAGAATATTAGAGTACTGAATTGTTTGGGATCAATTCCCTAATCCCCAATCAACCTCTAAATTATCCATACCTATATCTTGAGACCAATTTTTGGTTCTGTCCATGAGATTTCTTGCATCAAGCAAGCATTCCCTTTGGTGGTTGACTTCATGTTCTGGAGGAAGGTGACAAGGTGGAAGAGAAGGAAGATATTTTAAGCTAGTCTTATTGCTCCTAGAAAGAATTGAATAGTGTAACCTATGCTACTTCACCCTTTTTTTATGTTGTTTATTGCATTATTCTCTGATTAAATTAAAAATTGTTCTCTAACCAACACTGAAGAATAAACTATGAACACGATAAAATTGCATTATTTGATTACAATTTGAACAGTGGCAAACAAAGGAACAAAGGAAAGAGGTTTTTATGTAGACAATTGAGTTCCTCTAAAATGAGAAAGTAAAGGTGCTTATCTACCATAAATTCAAAGTGGATTAAGTTTAGAAAATAATTTAATTCATAACTAGGATAAGATATACCAATACTTTCTCACTTTAGAGATGTCAAATCTTTTGTAGGTATTCATTACCTTGGTAAAGTATTAGAGATTGTAACATCGTTAATGGAATTCCTGGAACTTCTTGAAGTAGATGCTTCCTCTGAGGTCAATCTTCCAACTGAAAATGCAGGGTGATTGGGTTTGGGAAGGGGCATTGTGTCACTTCCTAGCATTACAACAACAGTGGACATGGTTGGTCTTTCTGCTGCATCTTGTTGAACACACAACAGACCAATGTGTATGCACTTCACAACCTCACTAGCTATGTAAGATTTTTCCAGTACTGGATCCATCAATTCCAAACATCTTCCTGCACACCATATATTCCAAGCCTGCAAGTGATTGTGATTTGCAAATGCTGTTAAGTTCTAGTTAATATTTGTTGAATAATTTCTTGATCAGGTTTTGGTGGAAACTCACATATAAAAGAAGAGTTTCACCCAGTTCTGACAGAAAGAAGCCACTATTCTTTTTTCCACAAATGATTTCTAAAACAATAACTCCAAAGCTGAAAACATCTGATTTCACTGAAAATAATCCATGCATAATATACTCTGGCGCCATGTATCCACTGTTGGAAATCAATAGAACTTTGTTATTTCTCTTACATCAAAGAATATACAAAAATGGATTTTATCATTCAACAAAGTGCTTCAAACTGCATAATAATGAATTAGCTAGAAAATAATATAGCATACAAATATCCAAACTATTTAAAATTTGATATACATAATCATAAAGATATTATTACATGATTTAACTATTAGATTAATGAATTTTATATTCTATAAAAAATTATTAAATTGGTGTAAATGTTAAGTTTGATATCTACTATCAACGGATCTGACTCTTATAAAATGTAATTAGATAAATAGATATTTGGTTTGATATAGGTAGAACTTACAAAGTGCCCATTACTCTATTTGTGTTTTCCTGGTTTTGGCCTCCTCCAAATGTTCTAGCCAAACCAAAATCTGATATTTTGGGATTCATCTCATGATCTAATAGAATATTGCTAACTTTGAGATCTCTATGAATTAATATGAGTCGGGAGTCCTCGTGGAGGTATAAAAGACCTCTTGCTATTCCATTGATAATGCTTAATCTTAATTGCCAATCAAGTTGCTTTTTCTTTTCATCATCTGAGCATAAAAACAAACATGAAATCTAAACCAAAAAAAGGAAACAGTATGTGAAGTGAAAAGAAACTAAAGGAAAGAAACAAATACCAAATTGTAAGTTCTGGCCTTAGCAAATAAAAAAGTATACCAGAAGAATTATTTAGTCACTCACTTTTCTAGATATAGCATATTTCCCCTAAGGATAACTTATAACATGATTATTGATTGCTTAATATACTTGAATTTATTTTCACATGAGCAGGAAAATAAAATGTGCCATATTTTTGGGTATTAAGATCATGGCCTGTTTGCTCTTATTCTTAAAAGCAAGAGATGTCAACATCATAATACTCAGCAGAACTACTTCAAAGCTCACAACAACAGCACCCCTTGACTTGTCAACCTAGACTAATTTGGAACTCAAAATATTGAAAGGCGAAGTTGCAGATTAAGCTACAAAAGCTGTCATAAAAACTACTATTCAATTATGCTATCTGAAACATACCAAACAGATGAAGGTCGAGACTTGCATTAGACAAATACTCATATACAAGTATCTTTTCGTTTTCCTCTAAGCAGCATGCCAAAAGTTTTACAAGGTTCCGGTGTTGCAATTTAGCTATAAACATTACTTCATTCTTGAACTCCTCTGAGCCTTGACAAGAAGCTTTTGAGAGCCTTTTGACTGCAACTTGTGTACCATCTGGTAGAATTCCCTGATGAAAGTTTGCAATAGATAAAAGCATATAGAGAGATAATTATGATAAAGAACTTATATCCTAATTCCAAATCATTAATACCTTGTAAACGGGGCCAAATCCACCTTGTCCTAATTTAGATGCTTCTGAGAAGTTATCAGTACTTTGTAGAATAGTGATTAATGGGATTGCGGGCAGGTCTGTGTTTAGTGATTCCTCAGTTTGAACATTGTGGAGTGAAGATAGACGAATGAAACCAGTTATTGACCCATCTACAAAGAGAAGTTTCTGAATTCATGTTTGAACTAAATAACCTTATTTGAGTAGGATCAATAAACTATCATATAAATTCTACCATGTGTTATTGTAGGAAATTACCTTTTCTAACTCTATTCCTGTGCCAAAAACTGTAGACACAGAAACACAGTAGCACTATTGACCCCATCACACTGAAGCCAATGATAAAATTTCTTGTCCTCTTATTACCCCTTTGTTTGGCTGTAATAATAATATAAAAGAAGAATTATTTTTAAAATTTGTTTAGCAAAGTAATCAGTTTCAATACATATGCACTCCATGGGAATCACTATGCCAAAAGAAAGTGATTATTATTATCCTAGAACAAGCTTAGGATTCACCTGAAGATGCTTGATTGTTAAGAAAGGAAACCGTATATTCATCATACTTTATCAAACAACTTCCTGACCAAATCGACCATCCTAATTTTTGTTCACAACATTTGCGAACTTGTGCCAACATGGCCTCCAAACACTGTCTGCACCCATCATTTGTGAGATCTCTACTGCATTGCACCAAACCATACCTTCTCTGAGTAGAACTCAAATTGAATCCATCCATGTAGAACAACTGGTTGGTCTCCACAGTAGCTTTTCTGATCAAACTTCTCATAAAATCCTCACCTTTCTGAATCTCTGTTAAGTTGGATATGATTTTGTTTCCAACAGCATTCCATGTTGGGTATGTTAGAACCTTCCCAAAGAAGTTCTCATTTGAGTACCTTATAATGCAGAAATCATACCATACCATAGCAGACACTCTATTGGGGCAACGTTGAGGAGCTTCTCTGATAGCAGTAGAAACACAAAATTGGCAAAGGTATCCAACCACATCGCCACGGCAATCATAGAGGCCATACACAGCATCATCACCATTGATGTTGCTGCCTATGCTCTTGTGGTTATAACCTTTACCTGTGGCTGCATCGGAGGATATCCATGAGAGGATGCTATTAAGGTTGGTTTGGTATGCACTGCTAAGAGGTCTTTCGGTGGTGTTTTGGCAATTGCTTCCCACATAAATGGGTGTTTGTGCCTTTGTGATGAGTGGTTTGAAACTCAACAATAGGAAGAAGGCAAGTGATATTGATCTCACGTTTAACTGTGTTCCCATCTTGGAGTACTCTGAACTTGCCAAAGGTTTTTTTCCTTTTTTTCTGAAGCCATGGACTTGCTTAAGCTACCAGCACAGACAATGATTAAAAAATTTACCTAGTAATGTATTTGATTATATATGTTGCATATCCTAAGCAAATAATGTCATTTCCATGAGTCAACATAATCTATCCATTTATAATATATAAAAATTAAGATGCAAGTTATAATATTGATATCTTGGTTACCCAATTAACTAAACAATTTATCTATATCATCATTTTCTTATACGTGTTATGCTTTGATTGAATTTTTCACTTTTTCTCCTCAATTCTTAAGTCATTTATTCTCTTCCTTCCCTAATGCATTTGTTTTTGTATTTACATATCATTTGATTACTCTTCCTCTATGTTAAGTTATTAATAATTAACACAAATTCATTTCTTCATAACACTATATAATCTATACTTATTCTTTCATTAACATTTATCAATATACATCCGTTTCCTTAAACTCATTTTTAATTTAATTTATAGTTTCTCAAACTAATATGGGGATTTATTTTTTGAAGATATAAATCTTATTATTTTATTTTCTTTTTCATTTTTTTCATTTAACTATCTTAACATAATTTGTACAATAATATTAGTCCAACTAAACTTTTTGTAAATAATTTATTCCTACTTCATTCACTATATATATTGTTATTAATATTGTTTTAAAAAATTAAATATCAGTATAATGTACATGTTTATATCTAATTATCTTTATAAGTTGATTCTTCCTGTGATTATTTTAAATATTTTTATTAGTTGATGCTAATTATCTTTACATTGTTCATAGAAATGAAAGTGAAATTATTTAAAATATTTTTATAAGTCAACTTAGTTGTGTTACAGCTAGACTGTTTCATTCTTTTTTAATATTTTTTAATAGGATGTTTATCTTTTCTTATAAAAGTGATTGCCATAAAGATTTGGGTAATGAACCTTATATTATGTTTCATGATATTACTTATTTATCGATTTCAACTATTAAAGTAACATCTACTATTTTTTAACAATATGTATTCAACAGGATAAACTTCAATTTCGAAATTTAATATATATTATATAATATAATTTGATATGTCAGGAGATTCAGTCAACTCTTTCATTCAGAGAAATTTTCTTTTAATCAAATACTTTCCTTCCAATTATGCTTAAGGGGAAAAAAAAGTAACTTTTTCACTTAGTAAAACAAAGTTAATCTCTAAAATACTTAAAAATTAGGGGCAAATATACCGACCACATGTATGTGTTCATTTATTAAACGACTTTAGTATATTAAGTCGATTTCAGTGGCTAATTTATCACTAAATAAACCCAAGGAATCTAATGTCTTGCATTTATTTATGCCATGACAATGGGCCTGCTGATGAAGACATATATATATATATATATATATATATATATATATATATATATATATATAAGAAAACAACAAATTAGACAACTCAACAATGCTGGTATATGAAGGATTTAATAACATCCATACCAATATTTAGTATTAAAAACATTATAATAAATTGTGTATTTTTTTTAAGATATCTTTTTAAGAATATGGTTTTATGAATTTGTGAAAAGGTACATGCTCAATGTCAAAATGTTTAAAGAATATATCATATAATGATATTTGCAAAGTTCAAAACTTGTGCATAGAAAATTTTTAACATATCATGATAAATTAATTGATGAATTAAAGCTCCTATAAATGAGTTAAAAATAAAAAAATGATTGAAGTAACAAACCATCTTCAATAATTGTAAATTCAACAAGTAATCCATCAATTTTGTAAAATGAGTTGTTATATTGATAAACATTTATCCAATTAACTCTAAACAGAAATAAATAATTACCAAAAAAGTTTTACATTCAACTCCAACTTTTCAATACATTAAAAACATACGCATAAAGCGTACAAAAGATAATAACTACGAACCATTTATTGTAAAATAAATTGAAGAGATGTGGACAATCTCATATATATATATAATATGTATCTATATGTGCTCCCCATGTGTATATTAACAGTATTTATCTTGTATCTTTATTAATAATATTATATCTTCTTGCAAAGATATCGCAGGCGGCTCCACAACTTTTTCTCAATTTTATAAATGGCACATTCGTAACACGAAATTTTCTTGTTGCGCCCGTTTTTTTATTAGCACTAGTAAAATAATATATATATAAACTTAGAAATTGCTGTGGTACGGTTTGATTTAATTTAGTTAAAATATATTATTAAAATAAAAACAATCTTTAATAATTTGATTTTGGTTTGCTTATTTTGAATTTTGTCTTTATTTGAAAAAATTTAAATATAAAAATATTAAATAAACGTAAAACAATATGTTTAAAATTATAAAAATAAAATATATAATAAAGAAGATTTATAATCTGCAACAAAAATAAATAAATTTATAATAATTATATAAAGTTCAGTTTAATTTGATTTAGTTAGAAAACTACGAATTTTTAATTTTTAATTCATATATATATATATATATATATATATTGTCGTTCTCGCATAAGGGGCACGCAGTGGATAATGAGTGGGATTCATTTTATTTATTCACATGGTAACAACCAGGAATATTCAATAATCAAACAAATCTATTTAAACCTTACAATCGAATCGAACCAAGTTTAAAATTAAAAAAATTTAAATTTTTATAAGTTATATATTTTTATGCGGTTTAGGTGGATTTATAATTTTTCTTACAATCAAACAGAATTAAATTAAACTGAACTAAATATAACTTTATATATTTTCAATTTTATATTGTTAAATTATTATTTTTGTTGACATTTTTTATCTATAAGATCTCATATATTTATTTAAATTTTATTATATATTTTATATTAAATATTTTATTTTATTGATCTATTAAAATAAAATCTATTAATATATGACTAAGTCTATGCATTTAAATTTATATATCTTATTAAGATTTTTTAATGTTAGTTATTATATTTTTTATATAATCATTTTTTAATATAGGATATAACATATTTATTTAAATTTTATCATAAAATATATTAAGTATAAATACTATTATTCCTTTGTGTTTAATCAATGTTTATTTTAAATTTTTAAAAATTATTTTATTTTTTATTTTTGACTAATATTTATTGTTAATTTTTAAAATAATAAAAAATTAAAAGATTGAAACGAACTAAATCGTAAAAGATCGGTTTAATGTAAATAGGGGCCTACATTATGGTTTTGATCGAAATATAGCCGGGTCATGGAAGTACAGCTATGCCCTTTTTCATGCATAGATAACATTCTGTTAAAAAACAGATCATTCTTCCCCCTTCAGCTATACTCAACACAGCCTTCCATCGTTTCCTACCAGAGGCGTAACATAATGTAAATAAGAAAAACTAAATTATGTCATCGTTGCTTTTAAAATTAATTAATACTTCGCCTCTATCCCTTTTTATGAGTTTAGCTACTCATATTAAAGTTTGAAACTTACAAGGTTGGTGATCGTGGTGATCGTGCTCGTACTCGCACTCCGCCCCCGAATGTAAAGAGTGGTGTCAGTATAGAGAGAAGTAATGAGTATAAAAGTGGTGTGTTTATTGATAAGGATGAGTTCTCTTATATAGTGGTCGGAACTCAAGGACCATTACAATAGGTTTAAATCTACAGTTCGAAAAGATAAATGGACAGCTCAGAGAGATAAAATTTCAGATTACATTGTCGGCTTCTTTTTCTTGGAGATAAGATACCTGTCCTTTCTTTATCTTGGAGATAAGATTGTTCATTACATTGTCGGCTCCTTTCTTTTCTTTACAGGTCTTCAATCACTTCAATATTGGGGTCTTCAAATGCCGTTTTTTCCGCTTTGTTGTCTTCACAATAATTACATTGATGTACTGGATATTCGGATAGTATTTGACAGATTCGTTTTTTGGTATTTGGTGGATTTTCCATTTTGTTACCTTTAATTTTATCATAGAATTGGTTAAATTGATTGTAATTCCTTGGCGTTCTTCCAGAGGAATATATTAAAGTTGTTGAGCTTGTAAAATATACCCAAGCTGTTTCCTCGTTGTTGGCGATTATTCGTATCATTTCTTGGAATATTATATTATAGTCCTGTGCTCTAATTCTAGATATAGTTCTTAAAAGGTCTTCTTCTTCATTGATTTTTTCTTTTAACTCAGTTTCATATTCAAAAGGCTTTTTTGTGGTTCCTAATCTTATTAAATTTATAGGATGATAAAATTTATCAGGGTTTATTTGTGCAATGGTTGAATAACATCTGATAAAAACGTTGTGTTGTTTAATTATTCCAAAATATGTCTTTACAGCTCTCTTTAGTGGTTCAGCTAACTCGGATATCTCTTCCATACTTGTAGATGGATAAATTGATTGAATTAATCCAAATTGAAATAGAGTTTTTACAAGTTTCGGGGGTGTTCCTGGATATATTACAGCTTTATTTATAGCAAAATGTGAAATATAACTTAAGGTATCAACATTTAAATTGCATTGATTTAAATTATCGACCAGCTTCTTTAAGTATTTAAAATTGTCTACTATTTTAAATTGATCTTCTTTTTTTGAAATTAAGCCTTTTTCAACTTCTTTTTCTTTTTCTTGATTTTTTATTATTTCTGAAAAACTTTTCTTTTCTTCGACATTAATGATTATTTGTTTTTCTTTTGAATGGTTTTCCAATTTTTCAATTCTTCCTTGTAAATTTTCTAATTGATTAAATATTCTAGTAAAATTTTCGGTTACTTGTTTGGTCCATAAATTCATATTTAATTCTATGAGTTGGAATTTCATTCCAATTTGTTCCAGGTAGGAATTACTTGGATTACTGGTATTTTCCAGAGCTTTACTGGTCTGCGTTACACTGCTATCTGATTCCATCTGCTTAAAAAATCAGCAACAAGGTTATTTTTGCCTTTAATGAATTCAATTTCATAATCATAATAAAACATATCAGTCTGCCATTTAATTAACATTTTGTTTGACAGTTTTTGATTTCTTATTCCTTTACTTAACCAAGTTTTTACTTGAGTGTTATCAGTTTTTATAATAAATTTCGTTCCTACTATGAATAATTCAAATTTTTCTACCGCTTTTATTATTGCTAGGAATTCTTTCCAATTTGAATGATATTTAGTTTGAGATTCATTAAATTTTCCACTAGTATATCTAGTTATAAGTTCATTTTTATTTTTATCTTTGTAATATAATGTAGCACCCCAATAGTTTTCTGAGGCGTCTGTATATATTACCCATTGTTCATTGTCTGAAGGGATATTTAATTTTGGTAAATCTTGACATAAAAGTTTTATTTTTTCCACTATTTCTTCATTTTCGTCATTCCATTCCCATTTAGTTGTTTCTCCAGCTAATTTTGATATTTTAGAAGTTAATTTTGATAAATTTGGAATATAATTTCTAGCTTGGTTTACTAATCCTAAAAATGATTGTAAATCTTTTTTATTTTTTAGTCTTTTAAAATCTAAAACTTTTCTGCTAATATGTTCTTGTAATTCTATTCCATTAGGGGTAATAGTTTGTCCTAAAAATCCTATTTTTTCTTGTCTTAATTCCATTTTTTTAGGTGATATATTTAAACCTTTTTCTTCAACAATATTTACAAATTGTTCTAAATGATACTCGTGTTCTGCTTTATTGTTTGAAAATATTAATATATCATCTATGTAAATTACAGCAAAGCTTCTTATAGATATTAACATCTTTGATACATATTCTTGAAATATACTCGGGCTATTATGAAATCCCATCGGAAGGACATTCCATTCATACAATCCTTCTGAAGTGCTAAAAGCTGTATATTTCTTACTACTTTCTTCTAATTTTATTTGGAAAAATCCCGATTTACAGTCAAATTTGCTAAATATGGTTTTTCCTTTTATTAAATTAAACAATAAATCCATCTTTGGTATGGGATACCTATTTCTTATAACTAAATCGTTTAATTTTTTATAATTTATTACTAATCTAGATTTTCCTCTTTTTTCTTCATTATGATTCATTACAATCATTGCAGGTGAGGAATAATTTGATTGACGATCTCTAATTAAATTGTACATCTTCATTTCTTTTATATGTTTTTCAAAGTCTCTTCTATTTTCTCCTGTCCATGGGTAGGGTTTACAATTTATCTCTTTATTATAGTCTTGTAATTCAATTTTTGCTATAGGTTTCGATTTTTCCCAATGTATTAAAGGATTTTCACTATAATTTTCTTGTATTCTTTCTTCAATCGTTCTAGGTATTATAGTTTGAATGTTTAGTACTACCATTATTTGTTTTATTTCAACAGGTTTGTTGTTGGGTAAAAATTGTACTTCTCTGTTATTATTATTCTCTTTTCTTTGAAATTTTTCATCTTTCCTTTTATATGGATTTGTTATTCTTATACCCCAAGCTTCGTGTTTACACGGTGTTGTTAATATTAATGCTCTTTCTATAAAATGAATTGGATAATATTGACTTAAAAACTCTATACCTAATATTATATCACATGAAGATTCATTATATAAATTTAATTCCTTTATGTTTAATTCGTAATCTCCTATTTGTATTTTTACATTTTTTGAATCTTGTTCTATTATATGGATTTCTTTTCCTACACTTTCCATTTTTAAAGATTTTTCTTTCCTTTTCCATAGTTCTGGAGGTAATACATTATATTTTGCTACATTTATATTCGCACCAGTGTCTATTAAAGCATGGTACTTTCTAGCTCTGTATTTTTGATAATTAAATTTTACTAAAATATAAAATAGTTGTGTACTCATTAATACCTTGGAATTACAAGAGCTTGATAATTTATGGTTATCATTATTCTATCTTTATGTATTCTATATGGTTTTAACATTTCCAATGTATCATTTCCAATTATCATTTTTACTTCTTCATCTGTATTTTCTTCTATCCAAAATCTTATTTCTTTTATATCTCTTTTATTAAATCTTATTATTGAAATTGTTTTTATTCCTTCTTCTTTTATTTCTAAATTGTTTTCTGTTAAATCTTCTTCAATATAACTTCTTGGTAATTCTGGGTTGATTGATGCTAATATTTCTTTCCAGATTGCATCCTTTTTTATTTCTAGTTTTATTAATATTTTTTCTTGATAGACTTCTGATTTAATAGTAGCTAAGTTAGAACTTATTGGTATTTCTGCTAACAAGTTTCTTCTTTCAGTTTCGCTAAAAGATCTGGTTCTACTTATGGAGGTTCTATGATCAAAGCTTCGTCTAGGGGTTATATTAATATTTACAGAGGGTGTATTTACCCTTATCATTCTTTGTCCTAATTCATCATTTGTAATAATTCTTTTAGGTTCCATTATTGTTCTGTAATTTATTGTTTTATCTAGTTCAATTTGTAATTGTTCTGGTAATGTGATATTTTTTGTTTCTACTATTTCTTTTAATATAGGGGTAAAATATTTTTCTATTGTTATTCTTCCTTGTGATTTTTTATATATATATTATGTTCATTAGTAAAAACTAATCCTATCATAGCTGTTATACTAATAGTTTTTGTTTTTTCTAACATTTTTATTCCTCCTAACTTGTGATATACTAAAATGGATTGATCTATGTGTTCATCAGATCTTGATATTGCAAAGTTAGTATTTAAAGTGAACTTTAATTTTTGATATATTAAATTTCCTGTTAACATTCCTAGAATACTATCGTTTACACTGCTTATTATCCTTCCATCAGTTATTAGTAATTCTATAGGTGAGTCTATTCCTTCTTTAAAATAGGCTTTTATTAATAACTGAATTCCTGCTATATAGATTTCTGTAACTTCATCTTTAAAGGATAATTTCTCAATTTCCCTTTCAATGACGTTTTTACTAATTAAAGGTATTCTTAATATTCCTTCTGTTAGTGATGATTCAATAGGGTGTTTTCTTTCTAATACTACGCACGCGCTTTTACTTTGTCTTTTTGATTTTAATAGTCTACTTACTCTTTCCATAAATCCCTTATTTTCTATTTCATTTGGTTTTAAATTTAATTTTATATCTTTTATTTTATTATACTGTTTTTCATTGAACATTATTCTTCTTTGAACTATTCCCTCATTTATATTTCTAAATTCTTCGTATTCTTCAAACTCCTCAGTGTTACTAGTTGAAGGTTCACTTATTTCTTTCATCATATTTATATATATTCCATCATCAATATATTCTTTTTCTTCCTCTTCTTCTTCTTCGTCTTCTGAGTATATTTGTATTTTATATATTTCTATTCTATCATCTTCTATATCGCTAAATTCAGGGTTTCCTAACTCTATAGGTTCTAAATTATTTTCATGGGCTAATTCCAAAATATTTATTCTTTTTACATTTTTCTTTTCTCTGCATTCTGTACTAATATGACCTATTTTTCCACAGTTATAACATTTACATTGTTTTGGATATTTTTTATAGTTCATATTTCTTTTTCCTTTCTGGAAAAACTTTCTTGGCTTATATTTTTTTAAATATTTATTCTTTGGGTATTTTCTGAAGTTATATTTTGGTTTTCTTTTCATACTTTTATAATTACATCCCCATTTTTTAGGTTTTTCAATCTCTCCACATCTTAAAACTGTTTTGTTTGTTTTATAAAATTTTATATTTCTCCAGGCTTGCTTACATTTTTCAGATAAGTATTCTCTTAAATAATATTCTTTTCTTCCCATTGTATCTAAATATGGCATTAGTTCCGGTTTTTCTCCAAACGCTTTATTGTAGTCTATTAAAATAGTTTCCGATATAAGTTTAAGGAGTTTTCTGTAAAACATTTCTAAATAGATATATATATATAGTCGTTCTCGCATAAGAGGCACGCAGTGGATAATGAGTGGGATTCATTTTATTTATTCACATGGTAATTCAATAATCAAACAAATTTATTTAAACCGTACAATCGAATCGAACCAAGTTTAAAATTAAAAAAATTTAAATTTTTATAAGTTATATATTTTTATGCGGTTTAGGTGGATTTATAATTTTTTTTACAATCAAACCGAATTAAATTAAACTGAACTAAATATAACTTTATATATTTTCAATTTTATATTATTAAATTTTTATTTTTGTTGATATTTATTATCTATAAGATCTCATATATTTATTTAAATTTTATTATATATTTTAGATTAAATATTTTATTTTATTGATCTATTAAAATAAAATCTATTAATATATGACTAAGTCTATGAATTTAAATTTATATATCTTATTAATATTTTTTAATGTTAGTTATTATATTTTTTATCTAATCATTTTTTAATATAGGATATAACATATTTATTTAAATTTTATTATAAAATATATTGAATATAAATACTATTATTCCTTTGTGTTTAATCAATGTTTATTTTAAATTTTTAAAAATTATTTTATTTTTAATTTTTGACTAATATTTATTGTTAATTTTTAAAATAATAAAAAATTAAAAGAGTGAACCGAACTAAATCGTAAAAGATCTGTTTAATTTGGTTTTATTTTTTTTAATATATTTTAATTGAATCAGACCAAATTGTAAGTATTTTAAGTATTTTTTATATATTGATTAGATAATTTTTTTTAAGACTGAATCAAACCAAACCAGACCACGAACATCTGTAATAATAACTCTGGAAACCAATATAATACTTGTACTACAATATTTACATTAAATTTTACTATAACTAGATAAAATATAAGATATCACAAGAAATCTAATGGAAGAAGATAAAGAAAAAAATTATTATAAGTTATACGAATAACACGATTATTTTACTTTGCAGGTTTCATCACTATTTAACTTGTACACTACGCCGTATTATATTTTTTGTAACATTTAGAAAAATGTTACAAAAATATAAAAAATGTTACCTATTAATTTTAGTAACATTTTAAGAAGTGTTGCATCTGATTCATGTCACAAAATATTATTAGTAACATTTAAAAAATGTTACAAAATGTAAAAAAGATATTACCTATTAATTTTAGTAACATTTTTAAGAAATGTTACATTTGATATATGTCGCATATGTCGCAAAGAGCATAAAATGTAGTAGTGATATGACAAGTCCTTTTAAAATTTGATCAATAATAATGGTTGAGTAAAGAATACCAATTATGTAAAGTCTGGGAGGCTATTGTTCAAAAAAGATTCATCTAGCTATTAAAAAATAATATTGTTGTAAGTCCTAAAAAGGTTTTTGTGATGAATATATTTTATGTACATTTCTTTCTTTCTATTTAAAGTGTAAAAAGACATAAAAAATATTCTTAATCTCTTTTTATAAATTCTATTTTAATTTTAAATTATTATGAATAATTAATTTAAACATTATGTTTATTAATTTTTTTTAGTATGATTAAATTTGTTTTTAGTTGAAACGTTGTAATCGTATTTCATACATTTTTCTCATATATTTTTTTTTTATCTTTTATTCATATTTTATGTCATAAATCCTCCTTTTATGTATCTTTTTTATTTTTTTATTTTTAAGATTCTCTCTCCTTCTGTCTTTCATCCCACATATCATATATCTTCTTTTATTTAATTGTTTCTCATTTTTCTTGATTTTTACATTTTATCTTTCAATTTCTTGTCTTTTTTTTTTCATCTTATTTTTTTTTTCAAATCCCTTTCTCAATAAACCTTCTCCTCAGATCATCATTTTTTCTCTTCAAATATTATATGAAACCATACTTTCTCTCCCTTATCCACTTGCTAGGTAAGAAAAAGTTGTTTTAAAATCAAAATTTCATTCTCCTTTTCATCTCAAACTAGTTGAACATCCTCTATTGCACCCCATTTTACTTTTGAAACTTCTTTTTACCTTTTACCTTTTATGTGTCTACTTGATTGGAAACTTTTTAAAATTGAGTATCCAACATCCTTGTAGAGGTAAAGTTGAAACTTCATTTTCATGTTTGATCACAAGCATTAGTTTACATGTGGTCTTTCTCTTCATCTCCAAACACATCCATTTGGATGTGTGTGCTTGTGTTAAGCAACATAAGAGTATATATTTGAGCTTAATTTGAGGAACCTAAAACTAAAATATTCATCTTTTTGAATTGTTTAGAACATCATCCAAAGGTTAAGCGAGGAGATCCTAGTTTAAACATTGAAGTAGCTATTAGGATCCTCGTTGGTCTCAGGACGTGTATTGTCCATTTTGAGAACCTTTTATCTATGTTATATAGTGAATGTATGATAATTTATATGTATGGAAGATTTCTTTGAAATTTGGTGATGAATGATCTCAATTTTGAATTTTGATGAATTTTAGAAGTGAGTATATGTTTGGATGATTGTGTGATTGATAAAATCTATCGTATTGAACTATTTTGGAATGGTTTTGAAATGAAAAAATACAATTCACATCTTGAACATGTGTTAAATAAGACTATAAAATTTCATAACAAATTATGAAATTTTTAATTTTAGACAATTTTCTAAAATTATGGTCCTTAATTGATACGTGCCCTCAAATTTTATCTTTGATTCTTAGCTAATACATATCCTCATATCACATATCTTTGATCCTCAACTAATACACACCCTAAGATCATGTCCTTTTTCCTTATCAATGCATGCCCCTTCAGTCCTCAACTAATGGGTGCTATCGGATCACATCCTCGAACACAATTAATGCATGTCCTTAAATTATATCATCAACTTTAGCTGGTATGCGACATCAGAATATGGCATTAGGCTTAACTAATACATGCCTTCATATTATGTCTTATAAGGATGTCTGTAACCTTAACGTGTGTTGTTAAATATGGAAGAAAATAATTTTTTATGTCACGTGAAGAGTTGTTCTACCCTAATAAAAATCATTTGATAAATTAAGTTTTGAAATTTTTTCTTCAGTATGGTCCATTTATGGTAAAGAGATTGATAGTTTGAAAATATAAATCTCCAACTAATAGTATTACAAGTTTTTATGTGGCATCCATCATATACATAAAATAATTATTTAAATTTATTATTGGAAAGACAAACTATTAGACTTATGAAGAGAATTATATGAAAAATTTAAGAGTTAACTCATTATTGAAATGGATCCAAATTTATGATATAGAAATTTTTGAGCATGAGAATATGTGTACATTTGAAACCATGTACATTTAAGATACCAGTAGCTTAGGATTTCTACTTGTAGTTGAAACCTTTCTATTCAAGCCTATTCACTTCAAAAGATAATGACAATGATTATTGTCAACTAAATAATTTCATTATTTTATAAACTTATTGTCTTACTCATTGTATACCATATTGGAAATGAACTCCTTGATAGCTTCCAATTCTTGAAAGTTGGATTTCTTTGGACCCATATGCATTACATTAAATAATAGAACCCTAAAGATCTAATCCATGTCATATGATAACCATTTTTATTTTTTTGAGTGATTTTAATGTATATCACGATGATGCTTATTAGCTACTCTTGCATTTTGTTTATATTTGTATAATGGTTTCACTCATGTATGTTGTAAATCCATTTTGATTTTTTTTTGTTTAGTTTATTCCTGGAATGGACCATCCACACTTGGATGTTGAAGTGAAGATTAATGAAGAGAACAAAGACTAGGTTTGATATATTATCCTTGTAGGAAGCCATTTTTGGATCATTTTTAGAGAAAGAGTTACATTTTGGATGATAGATACTTTTTCATTGGTCCATCCTCTACATAGGATATCGATGATGATGGCGACGAATGTGACCATGCTCATTCCTAAACAGGTATATAAAAGAAGGGACATCTCACCACTATCCTTCCTTTCCACCTTATCCTATGATTCCCTATAGTTTAGGAGACAATTCTTAAGGTGAGAGTCGTTCCTCTTATACTAGTTTCTTGTGGTGGACCCCATTATTGATAGACTTAAGGTGAGAGTCGTTCCTCTTATACTAGTTTCTTGTGGTGGACCCCATTATTGATAGACCGTAAAGAAGTCATCCTTCACCATTTTTCTTATATCATCAGGAGTTATGATGGAACAAGATCCTTTCACTTATACCAGGTTTATGCAAATAAAAAGAATATGGATGTGGATGTTGATGAGAGAGGGGAAGGAGGAATGATATGGTTGGTAGTGTTGAAGGGGATGACCTAGAATAAGATCCATTATAAACCACAAATTTATCCCACTTAATTAGGGGAGTAGGACTATTGTTTCATTTCCACTTTTTAATATATTGATAATGAAAAGTTGGAAAGGGAACTACCATTGTGACTTTTTTTTTTTTACTCTAACCTTGTATATGAATTTAGTTTGATTCTATTTTTTTCCATTAATTGTAGGGACCTAGGTTTTCTACTACTTTTATGATGTTAAAACTAATTTTCTTTTATTTAATATGTATTTTGTGTATATTTAATTTTATTTATCTTATGTGTGAACTAGTTGTAACACCTTAATAATGATATCCGTCCTATGCTTAAGTCGTATCTCGGGTTCATTAATTGCTGTTATGAAAATTACGATATAAAATTTTCTTTTAAAACATATGTTGAGTATGCGAGTCTCGTCGTAACAATCAACATAGTATATAATGAATGTTCTGACGTCGTCATTTATGTTAATTTTGAAAACTCACATTTATTTACTTGTCGTACTAAACATTCATTTCCACAACAATATTTATAATATTAGTTATATAGGTAATATAATACACAGACAACAATAAGTTAAGGCTTCTAGTGAATCTTTTAAACAAAACAAATGCTTCAATACCCTTCACAAGTTATAGTCATCCAAAGCAAAAATTGCAAAGTTAGACAAAGAAGAATAAGATCCTTTATAGCTCTTTCCGCATTCCCTTCCATGAACATTCACCTCTAGTCTATGTTATTCGTTTCACATAGACCGCTGCCATTACGAAGAGTATGATCAAACTCTGGGAAAGAAATGGGAGGTAGGGAGTGAGAAATCATAATTTATCAGTAGGTGTATACCCTAAGGTTGGTGTCATTATTTCTAACTCAGTCACTTCAGTTTATTATGAAAAAGTGATAGATATACAAGTTCAATTATTATTTTTTAAAATTATACTTATCTAAAGTGGATTGTTTTTAATAATAGGAGAAATAAAATTTCATATAGCATGCAATTCATACATACTTTGAAACACTTTTGTATAGAAATGCTCATAGACATAAATCTCATGCATTTTTTAGATCATTTTCTCATCATAACATAGATATTCTTTACTTCTTAATATTTGAACATTAAGACATGAAGTGTTTAGTTTCTTTGCATTCATAGCAAATATACATTAGTTTGACCTGTTTGATAATGAGAGATATTTCATCATATAAGTTAGCTAATTTCTGTCTAGACTTTTTTGTGCCTTTAAACTAATCCTCAACTTTTAAAACTTTTGAACTTGAGGTTTTCTTAACATACTTAGTATTTATGAGATTTTCTCCAACAACTATCAATGTAATGGTCTGGTTCATCCTTTTAGAATCATTTTGATTTTTATAAAGCTAGCTCATATATTTTTAAATAGAATAGGAGTTCTTCAAAATCCATGGAGCTAAGGTATCAATTTTTCTAGATGGTTGTGATATTACGTTCCTATTCATTTAGAAGACTCTCCAAAATTATTATTATTATTTTTGAAGTATACTCCTTTTGAAGAGCTCTACTAATATAATTTTAGGAGGAGAAAATCATTTAAAGAAGGAGGAGAACTTTATAGAAAGACATTCTAAAGTAGATTTAAGAATTTTATGCATTTTAGATTCTATTTTAGTGTACTAGGATGCATTGTTAATGGATGTATTTTAATACATTAACCATTCAAAATGGTTTAGAGTCAATCTTTCATTTAGTACATTTCTCCTCCTAGGATCATATCATCTAGGATCATTTAAAATGGTTTGGAATCTTTCAATCATCTCTCTATACTTTCTCTATCAACCTTTTTGAAGGAAAATCATATTGTTACCAAAAATTTTGATTCAATATAAATATTAAGGATAATAATGATTAGAACTTCAACAGTGACTTGTATGATGAAACATTAGCTGTGGCTTTGGGAGATTCAGACATTAATGAGGATCTGTTCAATCATTAACCTACTATAAAAAAATAGACTTTTTGGATGAATATTTTGTGACGATTGTATAAATTTATACAAAATATATTAAATTGATATAAAATATATTAAATTATGATGGTTATATTATTTAAATCATCATTTTAAAGTATTTTTTGATATATAATTTTTAACAAATAAAGATTTGTCAGAAAAAAAACCTAGTAAAAATTAAAACCACCACTATTTATCATTTAAAACCTTTACTTAAATTTTTTTTTGTAGTGACTTGTTGTTTATGGTTGATAGATAATCAGACTCTTTTCTTATAACATTTTTATTTCATCTCGTTTTATCTCGAAGAAAAATCCTTAAATTGATGGGAGTATAGAAATTCCACTATTGTGAAATTGAATACAAAGATCATAAACTCTTGACTTTACAAATTACAAATCTAAAGGTTCACAATCAATCTTGCTTCCTCATTATGTGATTATTATTATTGGTGAAGAAATTCAAGTTGGAGAAATCTATAACAACGAACTTCAAAATTTCAAATATAATGAATGTCAATTTCTTGTTGCATGTTTCAATCTTTAGTGCTAGTAAATTTTAGCAAACCCTTTAATTTCTATTTTCCTAGTTACCAAGCAGGTGATATTAGTAACATAGTTTAGTAATTAGGGTTATGTTTTTAGAAAATAAAGAATCCTTGCAAGTCATAGGAATAAATTGCCTATGAAACTATCAAGCATGCTTTGCAAGCTCTGTAAAGACGGCATTTGAAATAAGAAATATCTCATGCTCTAATTTTTCTAGGCCTATGAGTTTTTATCTTTAAACTTAGTAATAATATAATGCTCTTGTTGTTATTGATCAAGCTTTTCAGAAATTTCATTGAATATTTGGTTGCTAGAAAATAGTTGCTAATTGTCGTTCTTGCTTCAATCATTAAAAAATAATAATAATTAGAGATCAAATTTTGCAACCATTTAAATTTGGTCATTAATAAAGACCAATTTAGTGACAGACGTTATTTAAAATAAAAAAAGTTTATTAAATTATTTTACTACTAAATTAGAGGCTGAATTTTTGATCGTTAAATTAAAAAAATGGAAAGCTAATTTTAGTCACTAATTAATTTATTTAGTTAACATTTCAGTCCCTAATTAATTTATTTAGTTAACAGTACTTGATGATTGATCAACAAAATTAATTTTCTGGTGTTTTTCATTTCTTTTCTCCCTTGCACTGGTTTGCATTTGAACCCTGAACAAAAAATGCTCACTCTCCCATTTATTCAATTTTTGCTCCTTTTCTTCTCGAATTGAATCTGTGCCGTAACTTCACGTCATCACTGCTTTTCACTGCTTCTCTTCTTCTCCCAGTCTTTGATTTCTTATCCGTATTATGGTGTGATGCCTTTATTCACTGAAATTTCTTCAACATAAATTTTTTTCCTTCCTTTCTTTATGTATTTAGGGTGCTAGTTTTGCTTCGATAGGAACATATTTAGTTTGCAAAACTTCCTTCCTTGCAAGGATGGAAACTTTGTTTTCTGGGTTTTCTTGTGCAAAGATATTAAAAAATTTGCTAAAGTTAAATCAGTCATTGGAAAAGATCAAGGATTTGAAGATCAGAATAGTTACAAAAAAATTAAGGTGTTTTTCCATGAAAGTTATTGTTTGAAAAAGAGAAAAAATATATAAAATGGAGGTACTTTTTAAAGTTAGGTGGGATGAAACTGAATCTATTGTTTGAGTAGTCTAATAGGACAATATTTGTTGTGAAAATAGGAATAGACCCTTCAAGTTTGTTGGAATGAAGGTCAACTAGAAACTTATTAGAATTAAGATTTTTGAATGGTCCTTCCAAATCTATCAAAAAATTGTTGGAAGATTGAGAAAAATCATATAATTATATCTCCAAATCCAATTAGGCATTCTTCCTTGAATTTGGTTGTTAGATAGGTCTAAAGAAATTAATTGGGATTTCATTTTCAAGAAAGCATGGAATTCCCTCAACTTGCAAGAAGATAAAAGTAGATTTGTCAAATTAGGAAATGATGAAAGATCATGATCATCACTGAAAATGGTTTGAACTGATAAATTGTTGTGTGAAAAACCTAGTATATGTAGATTTTGCAACCTTTGAAACATATCTAACCTTATACTGCCATTGAATTGATTTGAAGAAAGATGAAGGTAACCAAGACTTCAAAGATGAAAGAAAGACATAGGAATATGATCTTTTAATTTGTTGTTGCTCAAATCAATTAGTTGTAATTTGGAAAAAGATGCATTTGGGAATTCATTCAGCAAACCATCAAATCTATTATAAGAAAGTGTAAGCTCTTGTAGAGATGGAAGTTCAAAGAGAGTTGGGGGAATTTTTCCATTGAAAGAGTTATCACCTAAATTAAGGATGAGGAGATTCACAAGTCCTTTTAAATAAGATGATGGAATTGGTCCTATGAAATCATTGTGATCATGCAGGGATACATATCTGAGGTTCCTAGACATTTATGAACTTTATTTCTTCTAAATCATAACTCAAAATTGTGCTTCTAACTGTAACTTAAAAATAATGTTTCAAGGATCAATTTTCCTGATAAAAAATTTACAAGTTTTCTTGGGTAAGTACGATACGTAAAAATCGCCTTGAAGAATTGTTTGGATTCCGCACAAGTTTGTTGTCATTGTTAATCAATTATGGATGGAAAAATGTTATTAAATGTATCTGTATTGATGACAAACAATTATTAATCAAAATTTTTATCAATTTCTACAAAGAAAAAAAAATATTTTTCATGTTATTTGTCTTGTTTTTATGATTTATCTCATGACTTGGTTAAGAATAAGCTTCGATGGATTATAAGGTTTTGTTGAATATTATTATTTTTTCTATATATTTTAAAGCATAGTAGTAATTAAAATTTTCAAAAAATTAATACCTACAAAAGTGATTCATAATCTCTATCCAAATGGTTGGAATTGCTCTTTAAAATGATTTTTAACCGCTTCCCAATACTTTTTGGGTGTAATATTTTTCCTACAATTGTTCAACCTTAGATGCTTAACTTCGATAGTAATTGAAGAGGAGTAGAATTAAGTTTTAATTCTTTAAAAGTTTGAAAAAATGTTTGTATTTTGAAATAAATACTTAGTGAGGTTTAAAAACAAATTTTATAATACATGTAAAATATACTTATTTGTTTATGAAAAACAATAATCTATTAAGGAAATTTGTTGAGGGGACAAAAAAATCATAGAACACAACAAATCATCTTGATTCATGTACAATCTTGAACTACATCCAGTTCTTGATCTCATGTCAAGATTTCACTATATATCAAAATTTGTTACAATACTTAAATATCCTTAGAATATTTTTCAAGTATTCTTTAGTTGTCCCTCCAAACTTACAAAAACACTTAAATTATTTTTCAGCTTAACCTCTTTGGATTACACTCTTCCATTAACTATATTTCTCTTACATAAAATAACAGTTATCATAACAAAAATCACTCAAAGATAAAAGAAAACATTATACAAAAATGAAAGACTCTTGTAAACACTCAATTACGTCCGAGACCCATTTTAAGGCGACTAATGTATAAAAGAAATTCAAAATGAATTAGAATTATAATTAAAGAAAAAGATTCCCATTCAAAACTAATACAAATCTAAAACAGAAAACAAACAAAAACAGAAAACAGGCCAACAGAAAACAGAAAACAGACAACAGACAAACGGAAACAGATCATAAAAGTTTTTCTGAAAGAAAATCAAAATCAAAATCAATTTGTAAATTAGACCTAAATTAAGGAAATTGATAAAAATTAACAAAAACAACAAAACAGAGAAGGATCAAATGAAATAAATAAAACTGAAAAACCCAAATATGAAAAATGAATAAGAAATTAAAAAGTCAGAAAAGAATTTTGGGAAAAGTAAAAAATAATGATAAAAAGAAACAAAAATCCGAAAAAGAAACAAAATTTTGAAATGAATACATAAAATCTGGAGTTAAAAGAAAAAATCTGAAACGAAAGTGTAGTAAATCTGAAATTAACAAAAATAGAAAAGATTAAAAGAGAAATTTGGAAATAAAAATTTAAAGATAATTAAAGAAAAATTAATAATCAAAATTAAAATTTGAAAACTAAAAAATATATAATGAAATCAAAATAAAAATAAAATATGTATGAAGATAGAAATGAAATGAAATTACTGAAGGAAGCTTTAAAAAAGAGAAAATCAGAAAAATGGAAATATTATTTTTCTGGTTTTGGAAAATTAATAAAAGATTAAAAAAGGGAAAGGGATGAGAAAGCAAAATCAGAAAGCCAAAGTAAAATTATTTGCAAAGAAGGACAAAATCAAAAAGGCAAAAGGAAGGGGTAAGAAAGGAAATGAAGAAGAGGATTGGGGCCTATAAAGGACGAAGGCAGAATGTGGAGAAGGGGTTCTGATTCTGGAGGAAGAAAACGAGTTGATTTTCCTGGAGCATTAAGATCTTTCTGGGATTCAAGCGTCTTGAATTGGCATTGGAACACAATCGGATTCAAGAAGACGATAACGTATTCCAATTGACGCATTGCTGTTGGCGGCGTAGATTCAAGCTTGAAACGACGCTTCACATAGGTCAGTTGCACTCTTGTCTTAATGCTCTTGAAATCAAGATCGCCCATGAACAGTACGATTTGAATCGAAACTTACAATGTTATATACCCTGTAAGAGATCAAGAATCATGCGAAATTTCGATAGATGATGCAAAGTGAATAATGTATGTAATCGGATTGTTGGATTAGAATTATACTCAAAGTTAAGAAGTTTAGATGTTCAGATGCTCGAGGGTAATTCAAGGAAAAGTTGGTTGTCTGTTAAAATAAATTTCTGAATCTTGAACGTAGTATAGACCCACCCTCTGTTTTGAAGAAGTAGAGTAATCAGGATTTTTCTTTGCAAGGATCTTGCGCCTTTGATATTCATTCTCCTTCACATACATTCAAGTGGTAATGCACTCGAGTGATAACACATAAGGAAAGAATAGATTATCAAGATAAATTGAGCCTAAATTTCATGATAACCATTCGGAAATTAAACTCTCAGGAAACAATATGCGGAGTCTCATAACTAACCCACCTAGTCGAGAAATACCACCCCTGATGGACCTTCTGCTAGATTTTCTGTAGCTGGTGACACTTTAAACCCATTCATGAGTGGTATTCTTGTGTTTATTGGTGGTTGTAATGGGAGTCTAGAGGCCTAGGTGATATGTATTACCTGCACTCAGGAAACTGAACAAAGACAGAGGAGGATATCTTTGAAGAAGCAAATTTAGCTGCTGCCTTTTCGGTTGTGGCAAACATTATGAGGAGTAATGAATAAAGGGGTTTAATCAACATGGATTTGCTCTCCAAGATGTTTGCTGATCCGAAAATGATCGAGAAGCTGACCTATGAACATGAATCTGTAGGTACCTTTGCAAATGTTTCCTCAATTGTTATGGATATACCAGCTTCTAGTATGAGACTTGCTATTCCACTGTTTATGTTGTCTGCATCCATACCTTTTGTGATGGCTACTGCGAGTACACCCACAAGTACAGTGGGCTTATTACTTTCTGGGTTGAACCTCACATCTTCATCAATCTTGCTGTTGAATCTCTCCCAGATAAACCAGCAACTCTGTCAGCGCTTGCAATTCCATCAGGTCCGCTGTTGGCTTCTACACAGAAGTGCCAGCCACACCTTGCTTTAAGAGCAAACAAAGGTCACTATGAAACCAACTAAGAGCTTAGCCCAGCGGTCTGATACACTACCCGTCACCTACGCGACGCGGGTTCGACTCCCTGTTGGAACAAATCTCCATTTTAAATCCCCAAGTGTCAAAATTACCATACTGCCCTTTGTTAAACTCCTGAATTCCCAACAGGCCCTCGCCAGGTTAATTACCATATTGCCCCTAAAGAAATTCATAAAAGACATCCTGCCCCTGCTAGTGGATTACTAAAATACCCCTGGGGAATTTGATTAATCCCTATTCTGTCCCCTACCTGCAATTACCATGCTGCCCCTAGCCCTTCTGTCAATCCCCATTCTGCCCCCTGAAAAATCCAAATTAATAAAAATCAGAAAATTAATAAAAGATTCAGAAAATTAATAAAATTACAGAAAATTAAGAAAAATTCCAAAAAATTACAGAAAATTAATAAAAATTAATAAAAATCAGAAAATTAATAAAAGATTCAGAAAATTAATAAAATTACAGAAAATTAAGAAAAATTCCAAAATTTATAGAAAATTAATAAAAATCAGAAAATTAATAAAAAAAAATCCAGAAAATTAACAAAAATTTGGGAAATTTTAATAAAAATTCATAAAAATTCTAAAAATCCTAAAATTCAAAAAAAAAAAAAAAAACCAAAAATTTCTATAATTCCTAAATGATTCATAAAAGTTCTATAGCTCCTAAGATAATTCATAAAAAAATTCGAAATCCCTAAATAATCCATGATACATAAAACTCTTTAGTTGATAGATTCCCCACAATTGCTAATACTTGTGTCTTCCTCGTTTTATTCATCGATTTTCAAAATAAAAATCTTGTTTTGCGATTCTTAATCTCACGCGACGAGCTCTAAGCACGAACTGGTAGCTTTTTCTGCTGTTCGTTGTTTAGAGATTCGTATAGGTCCAAGTGCAGCCGTAGTTGTCTTGGGCCTTGTGCATATGTGGATTAAGGTTGCCTTTCCTCTTTACAAAAAATAAAAACCTTGCTCATTTTTCATCGATTTTCAAAAATGAAGATCTTGCTTTGCGATTCTTAAATCTCACGCGACGAGCTCTAAACACGAACTGGTAGCTTTTTCTGTTGTTCGTTGTTTAGAGATTCGTATGGGTCCAAGTGCAGCCGTAGTTGTCTTGAGCCCTGTGCATATGTGGATGAGGGTCGCCCTCCTAAAAATGGTTTTCAAAAATAGACAAGCCCTTTTACTATTCAAGTAGCTTCGAAGGTCAAGCCTTCGAGCACATTTCAAACACTCTTTCAAACACTTTCGAAAGTCAAGCTTTCAAAACATAACCAGAACTACGTAAGCCTTGAGTTTCCCATTGCACCGGGGAATACGTAGGAGCAGGATCAAGTCCTGTCAGGCTAACCTCCGTTAAGTATTTATTTTCACTCTAAAAAAGGGGATCAAACTATTTTCAAATAATCACACACTCAATTTAAGGGTACTGTTCTTCGGAACAGGCGAGTGGGGTGCCTAACACCTTCCCCACTCGTAACCGGCTCCCGAACCTAAATCTCATCCAGGGTTTTTCCAAATTTTTTTCCCTTAAATAAAAATTTGGTGGCGACTCCACATCAACAAAATAAAATCAACTTTTTCAAAATTTTAGCGAGTCCGTCGTCTCGTCGAAATTACGGTTGCGACAACTCTTATTTATGATTTTTTTTCACATGTTCTTATCTTTCTTCAACAGCTCCTGTGCTGAATTCTTATATCTGTGTGCTTTCTAGTACAATGTTGGTGTTTCTTATAATGTGGTAGAGAAGGTTTTCACTTTGGGGATTGCTTTTTGCACCTCCTAAAATTTTTTTTTGTACTCCCTTCATTGATGAAAAGACAAAAATACCCCTGTCTATTCATCTTCCTTTCTTCTTTCTCCTTCCATCTTTCCGTCTTCCTCCTTCCTCCTTCGGTAAATTAATTTACGGAAAACAAAACCCCCCCTTTTTTTTTCTTTTTCTTTCTTTCTTTCTCATTTCTTCTTGTGTTTCCTATTGTTGTATTTTCTTCCTTATTAATTGAATCTATATATTCTGTTTTTGGTGGGAGGAAAGACAGAGAAAATAAACCTCAGAGAAACGTTGGAGGAGCATCGGATAAGACGAACGGATTTTGTATTCCGTAAACTAATTTGCGGAATGTTAAACACTTTCCGCAAATTAATTTACGGAATGCATTAGTGTATTCCGTAAATAAATTTGCGGAATGTAATTTTTTTGTTCCGTAAATTAGTTTACGGAATGTAAAAATGTAACCTTCTGTAAATTAATTTACGGAAAACAAAAAATTATATTCCGCAGATTAATTTACGGAATACATTGATGCATTCCGTAAATTAATTTGCGGAATAGACGAATACTTGCGAAAGAGAAAAATCTTTTACGGAAGAGATGAAAAGGTATTAAAAGTAAAATGATAATAAAAAAATTTCAAAAAATTGAAAGAGGTAAAAAAAAAAAAAAAAAAGATGCCAAAAGTAAACCCTTCACTTTTAGGTTGTAGTTGTAGTTGGTTTTTTTTTTTAATTGTTTTTGTCAAATACCTTTGAAACAATGTTGGTCCGTCCTTGGTAAGAGACATTTATTGTCGAGTCAAAAAGTTGTAATATTACTTTTGTTTTCCTGGCCAGTCATTTCTTGTACTTTGACAAACTCTTAAAGACTAATAAAGTGTGTTTGTCTCAGATAGCTACTTCTAACTATCTCAGAAGCATGTTCTTATAGCTACTTTTGATAAGAAAAACAAGTAATCTACTTCATATACTTAACATACAAATTAGTATAGCTAAATTTATTTAAAATATAAAATATTATTAGTAATTAAACTAATTTTCTAGTTATCAAAAGTCTTAAACCTTTTTTTCAACCGTATTAGTTATAATCAAATGTTAATTAATTGGTTCCATAAGGATTCTAATTAAGGAATCAGAAATGAATTTTTTATTAAAAATATTATTAATATATCTTCTTTCGTGATTTTTAATGTATCCTAACATAATAAAATTTTTAAATATATCTTCTTTTGTAATTTTTAACGTACCCTAACATAATATTAAAAGAGTTTTAAAGGTAATTTTTATATAAAATTACAATAGTTTTAATAAGTTATATTAATTAATTTAAAAACACTATCTCTATTTCTTAGATAGGAAAAGGCCTTATGTAAAAAATTATTTTGGGGTCCAATATAAATTGGCCTGACTTGATTAACTGACTTGAATGAAATTAGAAAAGAAGAAAGTGAGGAATTCAATTAAAATGGGATACTTATAAAAAATTGATAAAGTGATAAATTGTAAATAAATTATAATTTTAATTAATTCTTGAAATATTTTGGGTTAATTATATTAATTTTTGACAAAGAAAAGTTATTATTTTTATGTTTGAAAGATAAAAAATTATAATTTATTTTAGTTCTTATATAACTAAAATAAAACTTAAAATAAATTAAAATATATTTTTTATTATTTAAGTACAAATACTTATTTATCACAAAAAATATATATTTTTCTAATAGATATTTCATGATGATTATATAAATCTTCATAAAATATATTAAATTAACATAAAATATATTAAATTTTAATAGTATACCATTTAAACCGTTATTAAAATATTTTTTGATAAATAATTTATAATTTTTTATAAAATTATTATGATCAACTTTAAATTATTTAAAAATTAAATATTTCTCTTAATAAATATTGAATCATTAAGTGACTAAGATGTTATTATAATATACTAAGTTATGTATCAAGTTTTATATATTATAAATGGATGAGCTATATACTCTAAGCAATAACAAAGAGTAAACTGTAGTAGGCATCCGTATTTAATTATTATTTGAACAGCAAAATCAAAGCAAACTAAGATATTTTAAAAGTTTTTACAATGTATAAGAATTTCTCCACAGTTTATATCAACTATTTAGTAGCAATCATCTACAATGTCTTAGATCACCACTTAGAATTCTCCTTAGAGTAGGTCCAAAATAGGAAATGTTGCTGATTTGAGACAGTGTCATCACTCTAACAAGATCTACAATAGCAAAGGTATGTTTGTTTGTTTTTTTTTTTTTTTCCTTTTTCCAGATCAGCACAGGGTCTATGGTATGGTCTAATTTTAGAAAACTGGAAAGTCTTTATTTCTTTGTCTCATTAGGTCTCTAGTTTGATTGTAATTTTAAGCAACAAAGGAAAATGGATTGTATCCAAGTTTGCACTACCTTGGGAGTATGCTAGAGACTGTTACATCATTAATGGAAAGATTCTTGAAACTTTTAGAAGTAGATGCTTCATCTAAGGTCATTCTTCCAACTGAAAATGCAGGCTGGTTGGGTTTTGGAAGGGCCATTGAATCACTATTCAGCATTACAACAACACTGGACATGGTTGGTCTATCTGCTGCATCTTCCTGAACACACAACAGACCAATCTGTATGCATTTCACAGCTTCATTTCCTATCAAGGATTTTTCCACCACTGGATCCATCAATTCCAAACATTTTCCTGCACACCATATTTTCCAAGCCTGCAAGTAATTGTGGTTTGTGAATATTGATTACCTCTAGTTAAAACTGTTGAATAATTTCTTGATTTGTTAAGAGTGGAAACTCACATATAAAGTAAGACTTAGTCCACGTTCTAACAGATAGAATCTACTGTTCTTTCTTCCACTAATGATTTCTAGAACAAGAACTCCAAAGCTGAAAACATCAGATTTCACTGAAAAAAGTCCTTCCATAGCATACTCTGGAGCCATATATCCACTAATGGAAATCAATAAAACATGGTTATTTCCCTTACATCAAAGAATATATAACAAGGAATTTCATTTTTGAACCCAATTCTTAGAAGTTAAAACCGAATATACAAATAGAACTCACTATGTTCCCATTACTCGTTTAGTATTTGCTTGATTCTGTCCTTTTTCAAATGTCCTTGCCAATCCAAAATCTGATATTTTAGGATTCATGTCATGGTCTAATAAAACATTGCTAGCTTTGAGATCTCTGTGAATAACTTTAAGTCGAGAGTCCTCATGAAGGTACAAAAGACCTTTTGCTATTCCATTGATAATGCTTAATCTTAGTTGCCAATCAAGTTGCTTTTTCTTTTCATCATCTGAAAACACAAAGGCAGAGAAGGGATCTCAACAAAAATAGTTAAACTAGCAAATTACAAATAGTAAGTATTGGCCTTAGAACCGAAAAATATACTGGAAGAACTCTTTCTTCCCTCACTTTTCTAGATATCGCTATTTTTTCACTTACAGATATCTTGTAACATGATTGTTGATTTTTCACAATATGAACAGGAGGTAAAGGACAATGTTGTATAGTTTTTTGTAATACTAATTGTTAGAGATAGAATTAATTAAAAAAGTAGTTGGATAATTAAAAAAATTAGTTACCATCATCGATTATATGAGTTATATAATAATTTTTTTGTAAACCAACAATTAATCATTCATTTTAATTCAGATTTTATTTTTTTCTCTTTATTTTATTTTTTTCCTCTGAACCATGTTTATCACTAATTCTATGATCACGACCCGTTGCTCATATTTGTAAAACAAGAGATATCAATATCATACGTTCAACACAATTGATGTTAATTAGCTGCTAACAATATGCAATAAATTTCCATTACTTCCAACTACTTTAAAGACCACAGCAACACCATGTGTCTTAACTCCATAGACAAAGACTAATTCAGAACTCATAAAATGTTGAAAAAATAAATTAAAGCAAAAACTAAAAGGTTTCCATGAACACTACAATTCAATGAAGTTATGTGAAAACATACCAAACAGGTGAAAGTCAAGGCTTGCATTCGACATATACTCATATACAAGTATCTTTTCATTTTCCTCCAAGCAGCATGCCAAAAGTCTTACAAGATTTCTATGTTGCAATTTAGCTATTAAAATTATTTCATTCTTGAACTCCTCTAAGCCTTGACCAGAAGCTGTTGAGAGCCTTTTCACCGCAATTTGTCTTCCATCTGGTAGAATTCCCTGATAAATATTGCAATAAATGAAAGCATATAATAATAATAATAATAATAATAAAGAACCTATAAAAAATTCCAAATCATTAATACCTTGTAAACTGGTCCAAATCCACCTTCCCCTAATTTAGATGCTTCTGAAAAGTTATCAGTACTCTGTAGAATTGTGATCAATGGAATCATTGGCAGGTCTGTGTTCAGTGTTTCCTCAGTTTGAACATTGTGAAAAGATGAAGGAACTATATCAGTTGTCAACCCATCTACAAAGAGAATTTTGAGTTCATATCTGAAGTAAATATCATTATTTGAGTAGGAGAAAGATAACTAATCCAGGCTAGTAGTTACTTATAACTACAGTTAGTTAATCTGAATTAGTTAACTACATATGGGAGTTACCTAACAGAGATATAAGGAATCATAAAAAGCATAACATGTATAGTTTCAGGTAATTAATTACCTTTTTTAACTCTATTCCTGTACCAAAAGCAATAGACACTGAAACATAGTAGAGCTATTGACCCCATCACACTCAACCCAATGATCAAGTTTTTTGACCTCCTATTACCGCCACCTTGGTTGGCTGTCACAGTACAATAGGAAAATAGTTATTTTTTGCATAGTAATAAACCTAAATAAGTAAACAAATAAGCATATATTCTTATTTAAAGAAAAGTGATTATCATTATTATAAAGTTTGTTATATATTCAAAATTTTAAAATAATTTTTATCATTACTTTATTTTTATCTAATTATATTATATAAATAACCATTTTGAGATAACATTATGTATAACACATCATTAAAAGTTATTTTAAAAAAATTTAGATTTTATAAAAATTAAAATTAGATTTAATCATAGTTACATCAACTGAACATATTTAAACCTTATTATAAAAAACAAGTCAAAAAGTATTATTACTAGATTGGGATTCACCTATATGCAGATTAGGCACATAAACTAAAGGTGCTTGATTGTTCAGAAGGTAGAAGATCTGATCATGATACTTTATCAAACAACTTTCGGACCAAATCGACCATCTCAATTTTTGTTCACAACATTTGGGAAATTGAGCTAACATGGCTTCCAAACACTCTCTGCATACCTCATTTGAGAGATCTCTTGTACACTGTACCATGCCATACCTTCTTTCAGTGGAACTCAAATTGAATCCATCCATATAGAACAACTGGTTGGTCTCTTTAGTTGCTTTCTTTATCAAATATCTAATAAAATCCTCAGCTTTCTGAATCTCTTCTGAGTTGGATATGTTTTTTATTCCAAAAGCATGCCAAGATGGGTATGTTTGAGCCTTCCCAATGAAGTTCTCATTTGAATACCTTAAAACGCAAAAATCATACCATATCATAGCAGACACTCCATTGGGGCACTGCTGAGGAATTTCTTTGGCAGCATAAGAGACACAGAATTGGCAAAAGTATCCAACCACATCACCACGGCATTCATAGAGGCCATACACAGCATCATCACCATGGATGTTGCTGCTTATGCTGCTGTGGTTATAACCTTTACTTGTAACTGCATCCGTGGAAAGCCATGTTAGGATGTGTTCAAGATTGGTTTGGTATGCTCTACTGAGAGGTTTATGGGTGGTGTTTTGGCAGTTACTTCCCACAAAAATGGGTGTTTGTTGTGCCTTAATGAGTGGTTTGAAACTCAACAAAAGCAAGAAAGCAAAGGATATTGATCTCTTGTTTAGTGGTGTTCTCATGATCATGGAGTACTCTTAAGTCTTAACTTCCCTGTGTTACTTGCTCAAACAATGATTAAAAACTCTACCATATAATGTATTTGATTTTTCATCAGTCAAACATAATTAATCTTTTCAAGTCTTAATGAAAGAGAATTTATTTAATACATTTTCACGAGTCAACATATTACAACTTAGATGGTGTCCCTTATATTATATCATTTTATTTTTATTAGGATATCTATATTGCAGTATATATTTGGGTTAATGAACTTTATATTATGTTTCATAATATTTTTCATTTTTCAATTCTAACTATTAATGTAACATTTTCTATTTTTAACAATATATATTAAATAGAATACACTGCAATTCTGGAATTTAATATATATAACATAATACGTGAGGAGACTTAATCAACTTGTTTTTTGGAAGAATTTTTTTTAATCATATAATTTCCTTACAATTTTGCTCAGAAAAAAAAGACTTTTTAATTAAGAATAAAACCAAAATTAACTTCTAAAATACTTAAAATTAAGAATAAATAAAAGGAGAAACAAGGTACAATTTAAAAAATTTAAATAAATTATAAATTATAAATTCTATGTTTAACAAGAAAGAATAAATTGTAACAAAAAATAGAATTGAATAACTATTTTATATTAAATTTAAAATTTAATTCATAAGAGTTAGATCCCAATCAATAAAACAAGAATAAGAAAAGAATCAATCTTAAAAATGCTAAAATTAGAAGAGTTTACCTTTTTTTTACCCAATCAACTTAAATTTTCATTTCAAATTAAGTTGTAAAATTATAATTAAAAATTAAATTTACTATAATAATTTATGTTTAATTCATTGACTCAACAATTCTTTTCTCACATTAAAATTTTTAATTTTTTAAAAATTCATAATTTGAGTAAGTATTAAATTCTAAAACTCTTAAGATCTCATAATTAATTATCTGTAAAGTATTTTCAATTATATTTTTCATTTCAATTCTAACTCTATTTTAATTTTTCAATTATCAATAGAAATCTAAGATTAATTACATATGGTTAATTTATAGAAACATTAATAACAAAGAAGAATAATCTATTTTAAAATATAAATGAACTTGAATTAGAAGTAATAATTCTATTATAAGATTATCAAGGTTATGATTCCTCTTTCCCTAATTAAAATTTTAGTTACACATAATGAAAGTAAGAAAATAAAGAAAAAAAAATAAAAAAATCATGAAAAATTTCATAAAGTTTGATGAATCTCTTATTTTGATCCTTCAAATCTTTAGATTCGACATTCCAAAAGTTTCAAGAGAGATATATTAAAAAGATCTTTTCATTTTTTAATTGCCAAAACTGTCAAAATTTAGAGAAAGTGTCCTTTATTTTTGGTTGTCCTATAAATTGTATTACCTAATACAAAATTATCATTGACTAACATAACTCTGATAAAGAATTTCCTTTTCTCGTAGATTTTGCTTCAAAAAATGTAAAATATTATGTTAAGTAATGCTTGATGTTGACCATAATTGAGGAGTACAGAATGTAAAATATATGGATGATAACACATGGAAGAAGTAAAATTGATTGGTTGTGGCAACATGAACTTTCACAAATGATGAGTTAAGAGTTGCAGTAGTGTTAGATTGAGTAAGGTTAATTGAAGCATCAAGAAGTCTACAATTCTTCTCAAATGATAACTTCTTAATCCAACAAACAATGGTTCAATCTCAACTGTAGAGTCTACTTGTCATGGGATCGATGTTGATCAATGCTTTATATTCAATTGGCAAACCTTTGAGAATCACATCAACCTATTTTCGAGAAGAAATTGACACTAATCACACAAATGGAGTAAAAAAAGGCCTTGATTCAAATTAAGAACTCTACAACTAATTTGTTACTAAGCATCATATAATACAATTTAGTGAGAAATTGTTCCACCTTTGCTAAATTAGAGAGTAAACATAATTATTAAGCTTATCCTAAAGTTGATAACCATGTTTACAATTAATGACTATAGATAGAGGATCGAAGACAAGAGAGTAGCAGGGAATCATGCTCCTAAATGAGATAAGATTTCTTGATGATGATTAAGTCACAACCAAATTCAATATGGAACTTCAAAGGAACTGAAAGATTAAAAAGAAAATGATAAAGATGATGTCTTATGATTAATACTTTAATTTGTTGCTTCAATAAAAAAAAATTCTTGTCATATAATTTTTCAATAATAGAATGAGAAAAAAAAAACTAGAAAACCAGTTGGAAGAGCTTAGGTAAAACCAATAGAAGTGAGATTGTAAGAAAGAGAAAGAAGGTAAGAATAAAGAGGTTATGATGCAATGATGATACATGCGTAATGTGATGGTGAGGAAGGTGAGGATTGATATTGTCCATATTCTCCATTAAGACAAACCTCATTGAAAATGACTTGTCTAACTATTGAGCAATAGAGAATAACAAAATCTAACTAGCTCCTATGGAGCATTGTGCCGAGGTAGCAATAATTAAGTAAATGCGCTTGTAAAATAGGTTAGAATACTTCAATAATTGATATTAAAATAGTTGTTTTATTATGTTATAAATTGAAATAAAAATTATTTTGAGTTAATTTTAGTTATATGTCAAACAAGTGTGGAAAATAAAAAATGGTAAAGAAAAATATCAAATAAAAAAGTTTAAGTTTTTAAAGAGCACAAAACAAAGTGAGTACATGATGATGATTGATAACATCTCAGAAAATTGAAGATATTGGTAACATCATAAGTAATAATTATATTATTTTTTCTAATGATGAAATACGAATGGAAAGAACATCCTATAATAAATCTATACAAATATTAATGAAACACATGGACCATATTATGATCATAATTCTAATTAATAATGGGTTCTCATTAAATGTAATGCCTAAAGCGATGCTTGCAAAGATACCATATGATGGATTGTACATGAGAAGTGATTGAAGAGATAAGTTTGATCATCCCATTAATTATGCTAATGAGGAAGATGCGTATGATTTAGAATCTTCCATCAAGTTATTAAGAATGGTTGAGCAATAGGTTAAGGGGATACAATCTCAAAGTAAACAACTAAGAAAATTAATTTGGGGATTGGATAGAGAAATAAATCAAAGTTAGTACATTCATGAAGGGAGAAAACTGTCATAAGTTGATAAAGCTTTTACACAATTATAATGATGTCTTCGCATGATCGTATCAATATGTGATAGGTCTTAATACCAATTTAGTGGAGCATATATTGTCACTAAAAGCATAAGATCCTCTAATCAAGAAAAGTTAAGGTAAATGAAACCATAAATTTCCTAAAATTCAAGAAGGATGTCAAAAAGTAATTTGATATAAGTTTTCTCACTGTTTCAAAATACCTCCAATAGATTACTATCAAGTCCTAGTTCCTAAGAATGATGGAATGTGTAAATATGTGTTGATTATTAGGATCTAACTAGGGATAAGCCTAAGGATGATTTCTCACTACTTCATACTGATATGCTGTAGATAATAAGATACAATATTCATTATTTTCTTTCATGTATGATTTGTGAGGATATGATCAAATTTAGATAACTTAAAAAGATATGAAGAAAATCGCATTCATCATACTTAGAGATACCTTTTATTACTAGGTCATATTATTTAGGTTGAAAAATTTTAGGACAAAATATCAAAGGACAATGGTGATCCTATTCCATGAGTTAATGCACATGATTAAAGTATATATGGATGACATGATTACAAAATTAAGAAATAAATAAAATCATGTTATCCATCTATAGAAATTGTTTTAGCGGTTAACAAAGTTTAAATTTAGGATGAACCAAGCTAAATTCATTTTCATAGAATAATTTAACAAGTTTTTAGGATTCGTAGTTGACTAAAGAAAAATAGAAATAAGTTCTAACAAAGTTTAGGCTATTCTTAAAATGCCTCCTCCTAGAATAAAAAGGAAAGTTCAAAGGTTTCTTGGGATATTAAATTATATTTCCCAATTATATCCAAGCTAAAAACCACATGTGAACCAATCTTTAAACTTTTTTGAAAAAATAAACTAATCAATCTTTAAACTTTTTTGAAAAAATAAACCAACAAAATGGAATGATGATTGTTAAGGAGAATTTTAGACAATCATGTAGTATTTGCAAAGTTCCTAAGTCTTTGCGCCACCATTTCCCATAAAATCTCTTATTATGCATTTGATAATGCTTAATGGATCTATAGGTTATATGTTATGTCAGCATGATGAGTCTAGAAGCGAAGATCACATTATTTACTATTTGAGTAAGAAGTTTATTGATTGAGGTCAATTGTTCACTGTTAGATAAAACTGTTTGTGCCTTAGCATGTGCTCCCCATTACTTAATATAATATATGTTGAGTTACACAACTTGATGTCTAAAATAGATCTAATCAAGTATATTTTGAAAAGCCTAACTTTATAGGAATGATTGCTCATTGACTGGTTCTTTTTATCAAAGTATGATATTTATTTATGCCACTTGAAAGACAATTAGAGGAAATGTTCTTATGAATTACTTAACACATCAACATTTGGATGATTATTAGTTGATGTAATGTAATTTCCTTCCTTGATGAAGGCATGCTAGTACCATTTAGGCAAGAAAATTCATTAGAAAAAGGAAGATGGGTCATGTTATTTGATAGTGTTAGATGTGCGTTAATCTTCCCATAAAATAAGTACATCTTGATCATATCTAGATTATGTTTTAATTGAATAAAAAATATGGCAGAATGCAAAGCATGTGCAATGAGGATCAAAGCAACTATAGGGTTAAAGCTCAAAATTCATAACATATATAATGATTCAGCCTTGCTCATTTATCAGTTGAGATGAAAATAAAAGACTCAAGATGAAAAGTTAATCCTTATCAATTCTACATTAAGGAATGAGCTAAGTAGTTTGATGAAATCATTTTCAATCACATTCCTTGAGAAGAAAATTTGTTAGGAGATACATTGACCATATTTTCATTCATGTTTACATAGTTAGGAAGACAAGCTATTTATAACGATCCCACTTTGTGGTCATCCTACTTATTTTTTGTCAATATAAGTGTTGGTGTAAAACCGATGAATGCAAGTACACCTTATCGTTTTATAGAGTAAAGAGTGAGTAAGAGTATCGTCTCCATAGGGATTTGGTTCAAGTATTGAATTTCCACTAGTTCATTAATTGAACTCAGTTATGGAAGTACGTAGGCAACGTAAACAGAGAATAACAGCAATTAATAGCTTTTGTTAACTAAATTGGAACCCTGTTCCAGTTTGCCTAAAACTAATCAAAATAAACCCAGAACTGTTCAATATTCAATAGTTGATGCGAATGTGAATGAAATCAGTTTATGGAAGGTGTTAGGGTTGGATTTCACCAAAACATCCCCTATGCAACATTAGATCATCACGTGCATTCAAGATAAATTATAATTGAAGACCGAATTCACAAATATTAATTGAAGATCAATCCCTTGACTCATCAATACTTCACTCAAATTAGGAATCCTAATCCCTTGGTAATTCCTAATTTGATATGAGCCTTAAGTTCAAAAATTCAAACGATCTCACAATTGCAAATCTCTATCCCTAGAGTATTCACAATTATGTTATTCAATCTCAGTTCAATTCTAAAACCTAATTTCCCAATTGTGAAGAAGAATTTAGATTCAATCTATAAGTGGTCAAGTCATAGAAACATTAAGCGAAGAGATGAATAGTCAATATTAATGAAAGACAATCTTGAATACATATAACGAATCCGGGTTACATAGGTTCAGCAAATGGATTCCTCCTTTCCTACAGAGTTCTAGTTACACATAATGATAAAGAAAGAAAACAGGGGAGAGGGAGGAAGTCAAAAACATGATGCACGCTACAGTTTCCCTTCGTTCTCAACCCCAGGGTTCCTCCTTCACCCAGAACAGAACCAACGTCTGAGAGGGCGGCAGCTTTGTGCTCTGTGTTTCAGTTCTGGAGATAGATGGATAGATTGATTGATACTGGATTTTGCCTTGTTTTTGATCTGTTTTGGGTTTTTATAATTGCTGTTCTGTTGCATCGCATGTCCAACACGACTATGCTTGCGTTGCCAACGCGATGAGAATAATAGAATGCTTCCTTTCCTTCAAATCTTCCTATGCTCCACGCATTCCTGGTTGCGTTGCCAACGCGAAACCCTGTAACAAACTGCAGCAGCTAAAACACATCAAATTTATGAGAATTTATCACCTAAAAGGCTTTAAAACTGTATTTTCCATATTGTGCATGAGTTACTTAGTTTTCTATCATTTTCTTATACTTTGATGGTGCTTTATGCTGCAATTACTTGCAATTATATTGAATTATATCTCAAATAAGTGTCGTATTGGACACTTATCAATAAGAAGAACTAAATAGGAAATCACGGTATTATGGTATAAAGAAATTTACCAAGAAAAGAGAATACCCACCAAGTGCTTCAAAGAATGAAAATAAAAGTCTGAGAAGAATAATAAGAATTTCTTTCTAGATATAGTTGTGTTTTACATGAGGAATTAGGATATGGTGGTCTTCAAATATGTGGATGCTACTAACGCACAAAAGATCATTAAAAAAAAAAATTCATGAAGGTTCTTTTATGACCCATGCGAATGGGTACTCCATGGGATAAAAGATCTTAAGACCTAGTTATTATTGATTGACTATGAAGATTGACATCTTTAACTATGTAAAAAAATGTTATAATTTCTAAACGTATGTTACAATAACAATATTTCACCAATATCATTAAATTTTTTCTTGTTGAATTGGCCATTTTAAATATAAGGAATGAATTTCATAGGCCTTTATGATGTCAAATAAATATTGATTTATTCTAGTTGCAATACCTACTAAATATGTTCAAGCCGCTTCATATAAAATTATAACTTGAAATGTGACAGCAAGGTTGATAAAAAAAATTATTCTATTCTTATGGTTTTTAAAATAGACTATTATAGATAATGCAACTTCTTTGAACAAAATGATTACAAAATTATATAAGAATTTTAATATTTAACATCAAAACTTTTTCTCATGCAAAGATGAATAAGGTAGTTGAAGTAAAAAAATAAAAATATTAAGAAGATCATTCACAAATATTAGTGACTTGGAAGGATTTACATGTCATATTCCTATTTTATCTACATGGATATAAACTTTTATTCATTCTCAACTAACAAAACCTCATTGTTCTTTATGTATGGGATGGAGGTAGTTCTTCCACTGAGGTTGAAATATATTCCCTCAGAGTGTTAATAGAAATTAAGTTAAATAGTAGAATGTGTCCAATTTCATCTTCATGAGTTAAACTAATCTCATTGAAGGAAAAAGGTTAAATGAAATTTATCATGGTCAACTAAAACAAAACAGAAGGATCAAGAATAAGACTTATTGATTAAGAATATTTTACCAATGTAAAAGGATTATTTGGTTTAGTGGGCCCTAAACTATGAGGGATCATGTGTAGTTAAGAAATATTTCTTAAAAGAGACAGTAAAAATCTCACATATCATGTGAATTCCGATGCAGTAAAAAAATATTTATTTAAGACAAAAATATAAAAAAAGGAGGATAGACATAAAGAAAAAAATTTTGGTATGTTGAAAAGTCAAAAGGATGATCTAAGAAAAAGTTAAAGAAATCTATTGGGTGGAAAACTTGAAAAGGTGATCTAGAAAAAAATTAGAATCAAATAAATTTATCAATAGGATAAATAGTTGAAAAGGTAATATAGAAGGAGTTAGGATGAATAAAGAGGTGCCAAGATTTGCCTTGAAGAAACATAAAGAAAAAGAAGGTTTTGATTCACAAACTAGAGTTTAGAATATTTTCAAAAACAATTGAAGTGTTGGAGTTAAAAACTAGGGAAATTGAGGAGTTGACATTATCAACTGGGAAATTGATGAATTAAAATAGAAAATCGAGGAACATGTGCCAAATTACAAATTGGAGTAATCTTATTTTTTAGAATTTTATTAATAGATTGTCCAGGTTAATGAAAGGTTATACTAGTATTATTCATAAAAAACATCACCTGGGAAATGAAATTATTCTACTCATGTCACCATTTTATAAATATTTTTTTTTATCAAGCTTTACTTAATTTACATATCATCCCTTCATTTTTAAAGAATAACTATCTTTGTAAATATGATCTCGTTTTCTTGAATAAAATCATTGTCTTCTTTATCGTCTAATCCTTGGTACATTTTAGTAATCATATATTGAAAGGAATACTTTCATATATGTTAAAAGTTATAGTGTTCTTGATGAAGGCTTAATAAATATCATATGCTACAAGAAGAAAAATGTTTCTATAACTCAAAATTTTCATGGAATACTAAAGGTAACTCATGGATACTTAAATTTCAACCAACAAAAGGACTAAATCAAATCAAGAGTTCTCACTCTTTCATGAATCTTGGGTTGTGGGAGCAATTCTAAGTCATCTCTACAAAATCAAAGAAAAAGTATGAAAATAATTAGTTTGATAGGTCTTTACATCATTATTTAAGCTTACATCATAAAATCTTCATTTTTATAGGTCTTCAGATCATCTAACATTATCACATCATGAAAATATTAACTTTGATAGGTGCCATCATTACATCATTATAATTTTCAATCTCATAAGTTCTTGCATCATTGCATCATCATGTCATTGGCATTCATATTGTTGGTTAATTTGGAATTTTAAGCTCATGCCTTTATTTAGGTTTATAAGACTTAAGCATAGATTCATTAAGACCTCATATCCTTTAGGTTTCTTGTTAAATTTTAGCATCTATTTGGAACCTATTTTCACTAAAGATTTGTGTGCATCTTATTTATATTCAAGAATCCATGCTCCATCCATATTTACATCACAAGGGTTCATATACCCTCAATCCTTTTCTTTTTATTGACCATATACCTTCTGCCTTTGCATTTTGAGAGTTTACATATCCTTCGCATTTTTAAGAGTCTGCATATTCCCTAACAATGAATTTTAAGGATCCACGAACCATTTTTCTTTCATTTTAAGAATCCACGTATCTTTTAGCAAACATTTTAAGGATTTTCATACCTTTTTACCCTTAATTTCAAGGTCTATTTATCTTCTTCTTTAACATTTTAAGGTTCACGTACCTTTTATATATATATATATATATGTATATATATATATATATGTATATGTATATATATATTTTATGACTCACTCAGCGTCTGCTTTGATGTTCTAAGGTCTGCATACCCTTTAATTTATCATTTTAAATTCTTATATACCATTTTTTTTTGTATTTTTTAGGATTCATATACCTTTTACTTTTATATCAAGTTTATGTATCCTTTATTTTTACATTTCAAGAGTTCATGCATCCTTTATTTTCTCTATTTTAAGAATATGTGTATCCATTACCTATGCATTTTATGGACCCATGTTCTCTCTTGCCTTCATTTTAAAGGTTTACATATCCTCTTGCTTATATTTGAATGTTTGACACATATTTTTTGCATTTTTAAGACCTATGTATCTATTACTTTTACATTTCACGATTCATTTATCCTTAGATTTTATATGTCAAAGGTTCATATATCCTTTGCCTTTGCATTTTCTATAACTCAAATATAATTTTTTCTTATATTTTAGGATCCACATAACATTTATTTTTACGTTTGAAGGGTTAATACCTCAACCTTAACATTTTTAACGGTTCACATAGCCTTAGCCTATTCATTTTAAGGGTCCACTTAACATCTTTCCTTCATATTTTTAAGTTTTTACCTATCCTCTTCCTATTTACTTTAAGGATCCATGTACCTTCTTACCTATATTTTACAGATCCATGGACCCTCTTACATACATTTTAAGGATTTATATACCTCTTGCTTATATTTTAAGGATCCACATATCCTCTTGTTTGCATTTTAAAGGTTTATATATTTTGTTGCTTGAATTTTTAGAATCAACTTACGTTCTATATTTAGATTTAAGAGATTGCATATATTCTAGGATACGTGTATCCTATATTTTAAAATTTTAAGGGTCACACCTTCTATTTATATATTTTGGAGTTCATGTAGCTTTTTATTTTACATTACATAGGTTCACATACTCTTCATTTTTCATTTTTCATTTTTAAGGGTATGAATCCCTCTACCAATACTTTAGGTTTTCATACTCTCATACATGTATTTTAAGGGTCCATTGATGTTCTTGCCTACACTTTAAGGGTTAGCATACCCTATTACCTATATTTTGAGTCTATATATGTACCTTCTTATACATATTTCAGAATCTACATATCTTCTACTTTAACCTTTCAGGAACCATCTAACCTTTATTTTTACAAGAGTTCATGTATCCTTTTCCTTTGTATTTTTCAAGATCCATGCATCTTTTACTTTTTTATTTCAGGATCTTTATATGTCAAAACCTAAATTATGATAGGATGATGATTCTATAAAATATAATCAAGTTTAAAACTAAAAAAGTGGAGTTGTCACAAAATCTTGTTTTAAAAGAAAAAATTTGGAAAATCCTAAATAACTCTAAGTTTGGGAGTTAGATAAGAACAGAAAAGGTGCAACCAGTGTATTTTTCCAATCCAAGAATGGTACCCAAAATAAAATATACAATTTTAAAATAATTTTTTAAAAAATCACGTGATCCCTTGTAATATGAAAATTAAATATTTAAATAATATATTTATCTAAGTAAACGAGTTAGATAAGACTTAAAGATAAAAAATATAATATGTATAGAAAATAGTCTGACAGAGTCTTTTATTCTACTCCTACGTATTATCTAGTATGATGGAAAATTCAAAATAACGTAGTTTTATCTAATTGATCATTGAAAGAAAAATTTTGTATAATTAATTTTTGAAAACAAATTTGACTTTTTTATGATTTAGGAAACAAATTTTGTTTGAAAATAATTTTTTGAAATTAAATTTGACTTTAGTTATTTGAGAAGGAATTTTTTTCTTTTTTCTTTATTTTTTCTTTTCACTCTTACTCTTTTTTGGATTTTAACTTTTTACCCATTCTCAATTTCCACTCTTTTTTTTTCTTGATTTTTTAATTCTTTTTCTCTCATTTTATATTCTATTAAAATTTTCATTTGCTCAAAATAAGTTTGATTAAACCTTAATGGGGTCAAAATAATTGTTCAATTATCCGTTACAAGAGAATATCTATTTTTTAATCCTTCATATGTCACATTCTTATTGTATTAACAAGGACATTCTAATAATAAGTGATCCACAAGCATAGGAGGAACATCACACAACACAACATCCTTTTACTAGCTTATAGAAAAGGACATCAAGGTTTTCTTACTAACCTTTACATCCCTATAATCATTTATCCAATGCATCCTATATGGATTATGATGCTTTTTCGTAAGCAAGTTTAATTTTTTCATTAGCTAGGTACTAACAATGTTAGTGCAACTACCACTATTTATAATTATACTACATACCTTGTTTTCACATGGAAATGAGTATAAAGGATATGTATCTTAATCCCTTTCATTCTTTTGTTGGATATTCAAAGCACATCTTATGACCAAGACATCTCCATGCACAAGTTCTGCTACATCAACATCGTTATAGTTCTCCAATTTCAAACATTTCTTCTTCCTTCGACTTATACTCTCTACTTCATGTTTATCAAGAATGGTCATGATCCTTTGATTTAGACATTGAGAAGAAATATGCCCAAGACCTTGATACTTGAAGCAATAAATGTGACTTGACTTATAAAAGGATTTAGTTTTGAATTTATCTTTGGAAATAGGTACCGCTAACTTTCCCTTAGATTCCTACTTTGATTTAGAACCTTCCTTCTTGTTGGACCAATTAGACTTTCATGACCAGCTAGAATCATATTTGTGAGTGCTCTCAGATTTGAGTTGTCTTTCCACCTAAATAACCTTATGAAACAATTCCTCCAACTCCACATAATGTTGTAGCTCCACCACATTAATAGTCTGTCTTTTTAATTCTCCAATGTATCTTGCCATAATGGCTTCCCTATCCTCCTAAACATTAGCTCTTATCATGATAAATTACATCTACTAGTAATGATCTTCAACACCTATAACACATTGAGTAAGACTTTGTAGTTTTTGGTTCAAGTCTCTATGATAGTGACTTGACGCAAATCTTCTTCTCATGGCTACCTTCATATCCTTCCATGTTTGGATAGGTCTTTCTCCATACCTCCTCTTAGTAAGCACAAATTGATCCCACCAAGTATTAACATAGTCAGTAAAAGATAGAGTGGCTACTTTTACTTTCTTTTCTTTCAAGTAATTGTGACGATCAAATATGTTCTCCACCTTTCTCTTTGACTCAAGATAAGTCTCAGGTTTATCTTTCCTTGGAATAATGGGAGGAATAGTTTAATACTTTCCAAGTTTCCATCCTTTCCTTCTCAATACCACCTTTCTTATCTAAAACTTTCACCTTATGATTTCAAGTTCCCCTTCAATCTCCTTCTGCATAAAGGTGAGAAAGTCTTTGGGAATTACTTCAAGGAGAAGCCTGAGACCTTCTCCTCGAATGATCCTCTGTTCAACCTTTGGAATTGATCTTCAACAATTTTTATGAATATCTTTAGGTCTATTTCAATTTGGTATAGTTCATCGTTCATGCTAGTAGTGATACAAATTTAACATAAAAATAAATAAATTAGGGTAATAAAGTCTCACCAATCACTCTTCTAGTATTTATCCTCAATATTGATGCTCTTTACTCATGTGTACACTTAATTCTACTTTGTATATAATTCTCTCACCAACTCTTTCCTTTTACATTTCAATTCTCCTTATAAGCCCTTGAATAAAAAATTTCACAAGTTGATTTCTCAGCAGATAATGAAAGAATTAATTATATACAAGACGAATAAAGTAAGGAGTTCTAGTCAAAGAAATAAAGGATTAAGATAATCCAAAATTGAGACTCAAATGTTAAATTGAACTAAGACTAAAGGCCCTTTTTTAAAATATCAAATTATCTTGAATTTTTTTTAAAACATGAATTTTTATCATAATTTTTTTCACCTTTTTTCTTATGTTTATTTCTTTTTTTTTTTATATACTTACACTTGTTTATCAAATACTTGGTAAACATGAAATTTAATTCTGCAAAAAATAGAGATACAACCTTTTGTAAAAAGAATTTATGGGGTATGTGATACACAATGAAAAAAATGATAACCTAAAAACGAACGAGTGGTAAGCATTCAATATGACACTTATTTGGTTCTATTTTTGATGAAATAACAAGCATTTGGAATACAAATGATCATAAATTCATAGCAACATAAGTGAAAACTGAGTGTCTTTGGAAATTCTGAAATATATTGTTTTTAGAGGTTTTTGTGATAAACCTTCTCAATTTTGAGGTATTTTTCATTGTGTTGAAATATGTCACAGGAGCTTGCATTGGTAACGAAGAAAGGGTTGTATTGAGCACATAAAAACTTGATAAATTGATGCATTCTGCCACTTTCTATGTTGGCAACATGATTGCAGATACGTTGGACATAAATTATGCAAAACAACAGGTATAAATAGCTCAGATCTCCAGATCAAATAAGTTTTCTTTTCAATTTTTTTTGGCAGTTTTGGCAGTTACAGTTCGAGTTCTTCTTCGTCTTCTCTCTGGTGCGACTCCTGGAGCGAAAAATTTGTAGATTTGAGATATCAAAGTGCAGGATTCGTGCAACTTCATGGTGTTCTACATAAGATTTTCTTCTTCTTCTCTTGTTTTCTTCATTTTTACCATGTGTAACTAGATTCTTAGTTAGGGAAAGAGGGATCCAAGTCTGAGCCTATTGTAATATGAAGTTGTTGCATTAATTCAAGTTCACTTTCTTTAAATTGATTGTTCTTCTCTATTCTTAATACTTCTATGACTAGCCACTTGTAGATTGATTTTAGATTTCTATTCACAATTGGAAAATTGGAGTAGGAATTAGAACATAATTGAGGATACTCTAGGGATATAGGTAAATATTTATGAGGTCTTGAGGATTCTCGAACTTAATGGTTGCTCTAATTAAAAATTTCTAAGGAATTAGGATTTCTAATTTGGGGGAAATGGTTGATTAATCAAGGAATTGATCTTCAACTAGTTTAGTGAGTTCGATCTTCAATTTCACTTTTAAAACCTGAATTAGAGTAACAATTTAGGATTGCTTAGGTAAAAGATTAGGTGAACTCTAACCCTAACACTTTACTAGATTAACTTTCATATACTTGTATTATGAATTGAGTGTTAGATTTTCCATACAATGGTTGTTTGATAATTGTTGAAATCTGTTTTGGGTTTTTTATTCATCCTTGGGTCTTACTCCTTAGAAATAGAATTTATAATTCATAGCTCATTTACATTCACATCAATGTCAAATCCTACATATACTTAGTTCAAATAGTAGAACGATTGGGAACTCATTACTTGAACCAAATTCCTATGGAAACGATACTCTCTCATCCTTTACTCTTAAAAATGATAAAGTACACTTACCTTCAATTTTCACCAACAATGAGAACAAGAAATATACAAATAAAATAAAACAGGAGATAAATGATACTTGATTGTAAGAGTCAAAGCTCTAATGCGAACTGATATGATTCATCCCTCACGGAATGAATCAAAATGCGGAAACGTTAATTTGAAACATTTTGAGAATCAGGATAGGAATAGAGTAAAGAAACTCAACACAAACCACAACTTGTCAAAAGAACCAACATTATCAAAGATAGTTCTTTACCCGATAACTAAAGGAATCAACTTACACAAAGATGAAAAGTTTCAAAGAGAAATATTATTATTTATGAAACTTGTGTTTACATTAAATCTCTAAATCCTATTATATAGAAAACCTAATTGGCCTAAATTGAGAGAAAATATAATAAAAGAAAACAAATATGAAATCCTAATTAAATTACCAATCGATCTAAAATCTTAATTTGTTTTACAAATAATTTAAAATAAATAACTTATAAATCAATATCAAATCTTGATGTAACCTATAGCAAATCAATTTCAAATCATAAACCTTATCACTTAAGATCCTTAACAATATGACTACATAAATTAATCTACGTTTGATTTGGATTTGGATCAATGTAGTCTATTTTTGAGCTTCCTTGATAAGATCTTGAAGTGCTTGTTCCATACACTTGGTCCTATTTCAAGTCATGGAATATCCCATTTTTTATAAAGGATATTTCAAATGATCACTCCTGCTTAACATGATACTCACATTCACATTAAAATAGAACTTGTTGTGGTTCATTGTGTGACATCCTCTAGCAATCTCAGAGCAAGGCCATGAGTTGCAATAGGGAAAGTGCATATTATAGTAACATACCAATAATTTCTAGCAAGGCAATGGACCTTTGGGAAACTATGATGTTTATACTATACCCATCCAAAACTATACCAACATGGGAACATATATACTAGACATGCTACTAAATTTCTAAGTGTGTGTGAGTTCAAACATTTAGATTATTCTTCCTATAGACATGTTATTGAGAAATATTTAAACCAAGGTATATCCAAAAGAAAAAAGAAAGAGAAATGAAAAAGGATGTATGTGTTATACAAGGTTAATAACTTAGTATATCCTGAGCATTTAGTTATTATGACATGAGAATACTTTCTTAGTAAGTAAAGAAAAAGTGACAACTAAATCATTCATAGGGAACTATTCAAAACTCAATCCCAACAAGCCATCATGTAGTCGAATTATTGAAGTATTGAGAGAAAATCACTACCTTTCGGAGACTATTGAAAAACTAGATTCAATGAGTGCAAGAAAAATTTGCACTATCATCATGTTTTTACTTTTCTTTATTTTTCAATTTATTTTAAAAATTCATGTATCCTTTTATTAGCATTTTAAGAGTTCATATACCCTCTTACATGGATTTAAAGGTTCCATACCTTTTTTCTTATATTTTCAAGGTCTATGTACCGTTTATTTTACATTCTTGGATCTACATACCCTCTCCTTTTATAATTTTAGGGTTCACTTACTCTCTACTTCTTTATTTCAAGATCTTGGAATCCCTTATATTCATATTTTACAATTTTTACATCATTGTGTGTAACTTGCATTACACCTTTTGATCTAGTTCTTGCTTAAGATGCTTTAGTTTATTGTATCATTCTCTTGTATTCTTGTTAGGATGACCATCAAATAAAATGTATTCACTTATTTACTAATTTCTTACACCAATAAAAGAAAAATATTATAATTTATACTATTTAGGTGGAAATTTATAAAGACGGATACCTATTAATACTGAATTTTATCCAAATGCAATTATTTTAAATTTTTATTTTAGTTCAATTTAATAAAAAATAAAATTAGAAAACTCAAATTTTGAAAAATATTATGAAACAAAAAAAATTGATAAATTTATTTATTTTTCAAATAAAAATATATATAATAAAAACTAAAAATTTGGTGAGAAATTGTCTAGTTAAGAATACTGGGCAATATTTTTCCATTGGTGTATGACAAAAATGCCTAAAAAAATAGGAGATGATGGAGGTTATGGATGAGGTAGTTCTTCAGAACGAGACAAAATGATGAATTAGGTAATTATTAATCAAACAAAAATACTTGGCATGGCTATTCATGATGAGTTAAAACAATAACAAAAATTAACCAAAAGTCTCTTCAATCTTACAAACAAAAATAAAAATAAAAAATCAATTGTAATTTGTACATGTAAAAAAGAAAAAGAAAATAAAAGAAACATAGCATTCAAAACTTAATATTATTTGAATGCTCTAGATTGTACATGTCAATCTCAAGTCTTTGTTTCAAAACTTACCTTTTACTGTACTTGTGTTTGAATGCTCTAGATTCATGCAATCCATGTACTAACGATGCTAATTAAGTAGTTGATTCACTTTAAATATTATTTGAATAATAAAAATGTATTCAGAAGTCATCTGTATTTTGAAAATTGTATAAAATGATTTTTTTTCAATTTAATCTCTTCTCAAAAATACAAACATATATCTCTCCTTTAAAAAAAATTCAAAAATAACATTTCTCAAATACTTTTAAAAATTAGAAGTCTACATAATGATAAAAAAAAATTAATGAATGATTGATCTATTTTAACCTTAAGGATCTGTTGGGTTACCATCTGTTAACTTAAACCTTAGCAAGAATGAGAATGAACTTATTTATTTTTAATTTTTTCAAAAATTTAAAAGTACTTTTGTTTTCAAATTTTCTAAAACATAAAGAAATAATCCTTCTTCTAAAATTAAAATCAATAGTTTCATATTTATCTTCTTTTCATACAATTTTAGAAATAATTTTGCTCCAAATTTTAAATAATTTTTTTTAAAAATTCAAAAATAAAAAAAATAATGTATGCATGTTATATTGTAGTTTATTATTGTTAGTGCTATTTGTATGTTATGTGTATATTTTTATTTTTTTTAAATTAACAAATATAAAAAATATTTTTTCAAAAATTAATTTCTAAAGTATTTTTTTTTTTTTCAATCCACACGATGTCCAAGCAATGTTAATTGAATGGTTGATACATATTTAACATTATTTAAATTATAAGTCTTTATGAGTAGCCATTTGTTAATTTTAACCATGGATAAAATATGTTTTTTTAAATTAATCTTATTTTTAAAAATACAAAAAATAAATTTTTTCTTTCCAAAAGTCAATAATAAAGTTTTCAATATACTTTAAAAATGTTTTAAGTCTATATAAAGGTTAAACAAGGTCAGTTGTGTAGTAAATTTATCTCAACTCTAACTTCAATCATAAGGATTTATTAAGCACGTATTTGCTAATTTAAACTCTTGCAAAAATAAGAATGAAATTATTTATTTTTAATGGCTCCAAATATATAAAAATATTCTTTTTTTCAAAACATTTTAAAGATAAAAATAACCCTTCTATCAAGATTAGGGATGAAAACAAGTCGAATCGAGTTATTTTGAGGCTCGAATTTAGACTTATTATCTGTCAAAGATTTTTTTTTTGTTAAGGATTAAAGTTTGACCTATTTTAAAGTTACAAGGTCTATAGATCTATTTAAAAATCTACAATACAAAAAAATTAATAAATAAACTTAAAACCTATATAAATGATTTATTAAAAGGACCTAAACCTTAAAAATAACAAGATAAAATGTTTGTAACTTTAATCATATAATTTTAAAACATGTATATTAAATACTAACTATATACACATATAATAACATATAAAAAAAATATGTAACGCATGCATTTATATACAAATTTAGATACATATAAAAATTAAAGTAAAATATAAAAAGTTTATTTCAAAATTAAAGTAAAGTACATCATTCTTGTAATAAATATTAGAGAATTTCATAAATATAAAGTTTTTTTGCTTGAAATTAAAAATTAAAAATTTTAATTTTTAATTATATAAATATAATATATTAAAATAAATATAAATATATAATATATAAAAATAAATAACCCTCTAGGTAGATTAAACGAGCTTTTTAATAAACTTAAAACCGGTTTGTTTATGTAAAAAGATACTACCAAATTTAAGTCTGTCTATTTATTAAATAAATTGAGCTAAATTAGTATCATAGGTTCTTTTAGATAACCTTATTTATTTCTATTCCTACCAAAATTAACTTTAATAGTTTCAAAACTTAATCCCAAAAAATAATTTTATTCAAAATTTTAAAAGCATCCTTCTCAACAACTTCCAAAAGCAATTAAATAGTATACCCATGTTATATTTTAGTTTATTGTTATTAATGGAATTGTGTGTTATGTATGTATCTTTAATTTTTCTAAAACAAAAAATAATTTTTTTTCTTCTAAAATATTAAAAATTAATTTTTAAATGATTCTAAAAATTCCTTTTCAACCCACATAATTTTTAAATAATTAAGTGTTTCATTTACCTTTAAGACTATTTAAATTATCAATATTTATTGAGTATTCATTTGTTAATTTAAACACCATGTTTAATAATTTTTTTAAGTTAATCTCTTTCTAAAAATATAAAAATACATTTCTTCTTTCTAAAATTAAAAAATAAAATTTTTTAAATACTTTTAAAATTATATTAAGTGTATATAATGGTTAAATAAAGTTAATTGAATATTAAATTCATTTTTAAATTTAAATCATAAAGATTTATTAAGTAACTACTTACTTATTGTAAAAGTCAACTTGTTTCTTTTTTAATCTTTTCAAAAATTAGAAAATATTTATCTTTTCAAAAAGTTCCAAAAGAAAAAAAAAATCCTTCTTCTAAAGTAAATCCAATAATTTTATAACTATCTTGTTTTTCCAATATTTCAATAAAAAATTTTAAAATAATTTTACTCCAAATTTTAAATAAATCCTTTTGATTTTTTTTTAAAAAATACATGTATGTTATATTATAGGTTTTTCTAAAATAAAAAATATGAAAACATTTTCCTTTCAAAAAATATCAAAAATTAATTTATGAAGTTTTTGAAATCCATATAGTCAATGCAACAATCAATTTCATTTTAATTAAATGATTAATTAATCTTTAACAATATTTAGATAATAATAATTGATTAAATATGACTTGTTAATTTAAATATTACAAAAATATAAAAATAAATATAATAATAAAATATATTAGTTCTGCGTATCCGTAATTAAAAAAAATATTACGATGGTATCACGAAAAAAAAAAAAATTCCAATCCACTAAGTTATCCTCCTTACTTTCACGTAACATTATGCATGGCCGTTTTCTCAATTTGATTGTGATGTTTTACGATGACTTTGAATTTCAATTAAGAAACTAGAGATTGAAAGTGAAATTCAACAAAAGAAAAGAATTGACACTCCTCATCTTCCTTTTCATTTCGTCATTCGGTTTCTTCTTTCATAAAACAATTTTCTTCATTTCCTTGGCTGATGATGAATTCCGATTCATACGCGCAAAATTTTCAAAACTCCAAATTTACCTTACAAAATAGTTAAGCTGACTAACATTCCAATTAATAAATAGATATTACATGAGTTTTATTTTTTTAATTTAATTTTCTTATTTGTTAAATATAAAATTTATATTTTATAATTTATTTAAATTTATATCAATGTCAATTCTTTTATATTATTAGTCTAAATAATAGAAATATTGAAAATTCAATACTAGACCAAATTCTCGTGAAAATAATACTCTTTTATTATGTACTCTTTAAACTACATAACCATGCAACTTATCATCATTTTTACCATCAATCATGTAAAGGAATACATATGAATGTGCAAAAGTAGGACTACATAATCATGTAGAAAACCTATATGTGGTCATGCAATATTGTATTAGCATGGTCGTATAAGATGTTGAACATAACCATGCAACTTATTTAATGAGTGAATATTGTGTATGTTTATTTTAAATGGACTAGAAGTCCAAACTACTATCAATGTGTAGTGTTATTAGAGTGTATTGAATGAAGATTTAAAATCTTAATTGATATATAGAGATTATATATCAAAATTTTAAGTACTTTTGATTTAAACTCGTGAAATAAGTGTAAGAGGAAAATGAGGTCTTGATTTTGAAAAAGAAGGCAAGACCTTTATATAAAATAAATTTGATAAATGATAATTATACTGAATAATTGATTAACATGCATCATATGCATAAAATAATCTATGAGCCCTTTTGTAAAAGAAAGCCAAGAAATAAGTTAGAATTCATAAGAATGAGAGTTTCTAAACTTAAGGGATATGTGAGATAGGTTTGATCCTCCCAATGACTTAGGATTGGTCCCTGTAGTTAGGATTGCTCTAGTTAGACATAGACACCTTGATAATAATACTTGAACAATTATTAGTACCAATCGATCAAATTTGTTATTTTGATAAATGATGATTAAAGATGTGAAATGATGATGATATTAGTGCTTCCAAGGACATATTGTTGTTGAAAATTGAACCTGGTACCTTCCATTACTTTGATAAAGTGGTGATTATTTTAACCTACATACATATGCATATGGTAGGGATGATCTATTCTAAAATAGTGAAGATTATTGTGGTATGGGACGTAGTAGATCCAAGTTTAATTCTAAGTCTTTTGTTATAAAGATTTAAAGAGAGAATAGTGAAATAATTCATGTACATCTAATACATTCATCTTGACCTTCAACTAGGTGTGTGTTTACATATGATGTTAATATATTTGTAGTAAATATTTTTGTTACTATTCTTTATAATATGTACTTAAATGAAAATATCTCACTCCCTCTTTGTTACATTTTGTATATATAATTATGATCCTCTATCAATTTGTAGCAAGGATTACTTTCATCCTAACATTGATGTAGACATTGATTAGGAGATCAAAGCAGAGATGAAGCCTTCATGACTATAGATAGTTTTTCATGTGTCCATATAGAAATATCAAGTGAAAAAAGAGAATCCTAGAGATAGCTATTAACATACTTGGTAGGAAAAAAAGAATCCCTATATGCATCTACTTTTACTGTCTTATTACAGCATCCTAAGTTACCTGCGTCTTGAATGAATTAAAATTTATATAGATAATTTAGAAGATTATAACAAATATCATAATTTTATTTGATTGAAAACTAAAAATTATATATTATTTTAAAAAATTTTAAATTTAAATTATGCATATACGATTAAATAAAATCTAACATAATTTTAATTAATATTATTTTATATATGAATTTGTTTCTTATCGATTCTGGCATATAGCTGATTTACTAGTTCACTATTGATTTTTTGTTAAATCATTTTATGGTTCAAATGATCAGAAGAATATTTAATTTTCGTTTTAATGAACGGGTTCGATCTTATTTTCATAACCATGTTATTTATAATAGACTATTCTACTCAAATTTTTAAATATCATTTTAAACATAATATTCAAATTCAAAAAGTTACTTTTATTTTAATAAATAATTATTTATTTATTTTTTAATTCTGAAAAACCATAACTATTTTTAAAAAAATAATCAATTTCCAAACAAACTACCAAACATCTAACCACCCTAATCCCCATACTGAGATGTTCTCTCGTTAAAATTCTAACCGAGCAAATTAAATCTTATTTCTTCAAATTTTTACCCTAGAATGTTTTGTATTAAAATAAAAATAAAAAAAGTTATAATTAAATAACAAATGACAAGGATATTTACAAATTAAGGAGGAAAATATTTTGCAAACGTTGAAGTGCAGTATATTTTTGGAATTTATTTTTGAGACAACAAAATGTTTATTCTCCTTAATTTTGAAATATATTTTTGAGATGTATGTATATATAAAAAACAAATAAAAAGTAAAAATAATTATATAGAATATCATATTCAATGTCAACTTTTTAATATATTTAAATAATGAAAGTAAAATTAAAAGCTGCTAGATTGTTAACTGTATTCCATGTGGTTCAAAACTGAATTGTAGGGGATCCATTTTTGCTTATCCACAATCCACCCAAAAATAAATTACAACTATAGCTCGAGATCAATGTTTTGTTTGGTGGTTGATTTAATATCCCCAAGGCATTATAAGCCAATCATTTTGGTTCAAGAATGAATTGAATAGTGAGCTATGCTGCTCCATCCTTTTCCATGTATTGTTTAATGTATTATTTTCTAATTAAACTTTAAAAATTGTTCCATAACCAATAATGAAAAGTAAATTGTGGTCAAGATATAACAAGATATTTGTATTTGATTACAATTTGAACAATGGCACATAAAAAGAGAAAATATCTAGGAAATTGAGCTCATCTGAATTGAGCATTTACTATTGATCCAAAGTGGGTTAAGTTCATAAGAGAATTTATTTCAAATCAAAGGATGAACAACTATACATCATTAATTTAGAGATGCCAAATTTTTCATGCAGGAATCCATTATCTTGGTAGTATGTTAGAGACTGTTACATCATTAATGGAAAGGTTCTTAGAACTTTTAGAAGTAGATGCTTCATCTAAGGTCATTCTTCCAACTGAAAATGCAGGCTGGTTGGGTTTTGGAAGGGCCATTGAGTCACTATTCAGCATTACAACAACACTGGACATGGGTGGTCTATCTGCTGCATCTTCCTGAACACACAACAGACCAATCTGTATGCATTTCACAGCTTCATTTTCTATCAAGGATTTTTCCACCATTGGATCCATCAATTCCAAATATTTTCCTGCACACCACATTTTCCAAGCCTGCAAGTAATTGTGGTTTTTGATTATTGATTCCCTCTGGATAAAACTGTTGAATAATTTCTTGATTAGTTAAGAGTGAAAACTCACATATTAAGTAAGACTTTGACCACGTTCTAACAGATAGAATCCACTGTTCTTTCTCCCACTAATGATTTCTAGAACAAGAACTCCAAAGCTGAAAACATCAGATTTCACTGAAAATAGTCCTTCCATAGCATACTCCGGAGCCATATATCCACTAGTGGAAATCAATAAAACATTGTTATTTCCTTTACATCAAAGAATATATAACAAGGAATTTCATTGTTCAACCATGTCTTCAAAAATCTAATTATTAAGAAATGTTTGGTTGAAGTAGAACTTACTAGGTGCCCATTACTCGATTTGTATTTGCTTGGTTTTGGCCTCTTTCAAATGCCCTTGCCAATCCAAAATCTGATATTTTGGGATTCATTTCATGGTCTAATAAAATATTGCTAGCTTTGAGATCTCTATGAATTACTCTAAGTCGAGAATCCTCATGAAGGTATGAAAGACCTCTTGCTATTCCATTGATAATGTTAAATCTTAGTTTCCAGTCAAGTTGCTTTTTCTTTTCATCATCTGACAACATGAAGACAGAGAAGAAACATAAAAAAAAAAGTATATGAAGCAAAAACATTGAAAGAAACAAGTAAATACCAAGTAAGTATTGACCATAGCGAGGGGAAAAAATTACCAGAAAAACCATTCATTCACTCACTTTTTCCTGGATAACTTATAACATGATTATGATTACGTAATATACTTGAATTTAGTATCATATTATGAGTAGGAAAATAAAATGTGCCATAACATTATTGGGTATTAGGATCATGACCTGTTTCCTCTTATTCATAAAACCAAGAGCTGTCAATATCTTACATACATATAAAACTACTTTAAAGCCCACAGCAGCAGCACTGATTTGTTGACCAAGAATAATTTAGAACTCACAAAATATTGAAGGAAAATGATAGACCCCAATAAGACTGGTGCACATTAAGAGAAATAAATGTTGTAATAGGGGATAATTTCCAAGTTAGTTGAAGATAGTTAATTAAAAGGTAAAAGGAGAGAATAGTATGTGGATGATTGCAGCTTGGAAGCCTACTTAAGATGTCACAGAATCCAAATTGAAGCTTGGCCAACATGGTTAGGCTGGACCAAGTTTTGGTATAATTCAAATTATAGCATTGTTGTTAGAATGATATCTTTTCAGGCTCTATATAGATCAGGGACCCTCTTATCCTCCTTATGGAGACCACTATACCCTTTAAAGTTGAGGAAGTAAATTATTTTATGATAGAAAGAGATATTGTTTTGAAAGAATTGAAAGAAAATTTAGCAAATACAGGAGAGAATTGGTAACAATAGGGCAACAGAGAGTAAAGAGAAATAGAATTTGGGGACTTGGAAGTCTTCATCCAGTGGAGGTAAAGGACATAAAGGCAGAGAAGGGATCTAAAATAAAAGCAGTTTGTGAAACAAAAAAAGTTTTAAACAAGCAGATTACAAATAGTAAGTATTGGCCTTAGAATGGAGAAAAAATATACTAGAAGAACTATTTCTTCCCTCACTTTTCTAGATATCGCTATTTTTTCACTTATAGATATCTTGTGACATGATTGCTGATTACATAAAATTACTTCAATTTAGTCACAATATGAGCAGGAGGTAAAGGAGAATGTTGTGTAATTTTTTGTGGTACTAATTCTATGATCACGACCGGTTGCTCTTAGTTTTAAAACAAGAGATGTCAATATCATACGTTCAATACAATTGATGTTAATTAGCTGCTAACAATATGCAATAAATTTCCACCTTACTTCCAACTACTTTAAAGACCACAGCAACACCATGTGTCTTATCTCCATAGACAAAGACTAATTCAGAACTCATAAAATGTTGAAAAAATAAATTAAAGCAAAAACTAAAAGGTTTCCATGAACACTACAATTCAATGAAGTTATGTGAAAACATACCAAACAGGTGAAAGTCAAGGCTTGCATTCGACATATACTCATATACAAGTATCTTTTCATTTTCCTCCAAGCAGCATGCCAAAAGTCTTACAAGATTTCTATGTTGCAATTTAGCTATTAAAATTATTTCATTCTTGAACTCCTCTAAGCCTTGACCAGAAGCTGTTGAGAGCCTTTTCACCGCAATTTGTCTTCCATCTGGTAGAATTCCCTGATAAATATTGCAATAAATGAAAGCATATAATAATAATAATAATAAAGAACCTATAAAAAATTCCAAATCATTAATACCTTGTAAACTGGTCCAAATCCACCTTCCCCTAATTTAGATGCTTCTGAAAAGTTATCAGTACTCTGTAGAATTGTGATCAATGGAATCACTGGCAAGTCTGTGTTCAGTGTTTCCTCAGTTTGAACATTGTGAAAAGATAAAGGAATTATATCATTTGTCAACCCATCTACAAAAAGAATTTTGAGTTCATATCTGAAGTAAATATCATTATTTGAGTAAGAGAAAGATAACTAATCCAGGTTAGAAGTTACTTATAACCACAGTTAGTTAATCTGAATTAGTTAACTACATATGGGAGTTACCTAACAGAGAAATAAGGAATCATAAAAAGCATAACATGTGTAATTTCAGGTAATTAATTACCTTTTCTAACTCTTTTTCTTTACCAAAAGTAATAGACACTGAAACATAGTAGAACTATTGACCCCATCACACTGAACCCAATGATCAAGTTTTTTGACCTCCTATTACCGCCACCTTGGTTGGCTGTCACAGTAAAATAGGAAAATAATTATTTTTTGCAAAGTAATAAACTTAAATAATTATACAAATAAGCACATATTCTTATTTCAAAATAAAGTGATTAATTATTATAAAGCTTAAATATATCTTTTAGAATCGATAAATATAGTAAAATTTAGTTTTAAGTTTTTATTTTTATAAAATAATTTCTATCATCAATTTGTTTTTATCTAATCATATTATATCAACAATCATTTTGAGATAACATACTATATAACATATGCATAACACAGCATTAAAATATAGTATTAGAAACTATTTTAAAAAAATTGATTTTATAAAGATTAAAATTAAATTTAACCATATTTGCATCAACTAAACATATTTAAACCTTATAATAAACAAGTCAAAAAGTATTATTATAATTAAGATTCGGATTCACCTATCTGAGATGCTTGGTTGTGAAGAAGGTAGAAGATATGATCATCATACTTTATCAAACAACTTTCTGCCCAAATCGACCATCCCAATTTTTGTTCACAACATTTGGGAAGTTGAGCTATCAAGGCTTCCAAACACTGTCTGCTTCCCTCATTTGAAAGATCTCTTGAGCGCTGTACCATGCCATACCTTCTTTCAGTGGAATTCAAATTGAATCCATCCATATAGAATAACTGGTTGGTCTCCTTAGTGGCTTTTTGAATTAAACCTTTCATAAAATCATCAGCTTTCTGAATCTCTGCTGAATTGGATATGTTTTTTTTTTCCAAGGTAATGCCATGATGGGTATGTTATAACCTTCCCAAAGAAGTTCTCATTTGAGTACCTTACAATGCAAAAATCATACCATATCATAGCAGACACTCTATTGGGGCATCGCTGAGGAACTTCTTCTGCAGCAGTAGAGACACAGAATTGACAGAAGCTTTTATCCATATCACCACGGCAATCATAGAGGCCATACACATCATCATCCTTACCAATGGTGTTGTTGCCTATGCTTGTGTAGTTATAACCTTGACTTGTAGCTGCATCTTTGGAGAGCCATGTTAGGATGTGCTTAAGATTGGTTTGGTATGCACTACTCAGAGGTCTTTGAATGGTGTTTGGACAATTACTTCCCACATACATGGGTGGTTGTGCCTTTGTATTGAGTGGTTTGAAACTCAACAAAAGCAAGAAAGCAAAGGATATTGATCTCTTCTTGTTTAATGGTGTTCTCATCATCATGGAGTAGTTTCAAGTCTTAACTTCCCTACGTTACTTGCTCAAACAATGATTAAAAACTATACCATATAATGTATTTGATTATTCATGCCATATATTCTCTAAGCTAATAATAACCATTATCATGAGTCAACATAACCAATCTTTACAAGTCTTGATGAAAGAGAAATTATTTAAAACATCTGCATGAGTCAACATCTTATAACTAGATGGTGTCCCTTATATTATATCATTTTATTTTATTAAGATATATTTATACTGCAGTATAGATTTGGGTTAATGAACTTTATATTATGTGTCATAATATTTCTCATTTGTCGATTCCAACTATTAATGTAACATTTTCTGTTTTTGTAATTCTGGAATTAGTATATATATATATATATATATATATATATATATATATATATATATATATATATATATATATAATATAACGCGTCATGAGACCTAATCAACTTGCTCATTCAAAGACAATCTTTTAATCAAATACTTTTCTTACAATTTTTGCTCAAGAAAAAAAAAACTTTTTTACTTAAAAAATAACACCAAAGTTAACCTCCAAAATACTTAAAATTAGGAACAAATGAAAGGTTAAGTAATAGAAATCGCAATTTATAGAATCTAAATAAGGTATAAATTATAAGCTAGCTATATGCCTAATAAAAGAAAATTAAAAATAACATTTATATAACAGCTGTTAAATAAGTATTTTATATCAAATTTAGAATTAAATTTTCAAAAATTAAATATCAATCAACAAAACAAAAGTATAAAAAAAATTTATCACTAAAATGTTAAAATTAAAGTTTACTTGAATTTATGTAATCTAAATTTTTATTTTAATTTAAGTTTTAAAAATATAATTGAAGATTAAATTTAGTATAATAATTGAAGTTAAATTCTTTAATTCAACAATTTTTTTTTTTCAAATTATAAATTTCAATTTCTTAAAAATTTATAATTTGAACAACCGTTAAAGTCTAAAACTCTTAACACTCCATAATTAATAATCTTTATTTGTAAATTATTTTTAATTATGTATTTTTTATCTCAATTCAACTTTTTGTTTTAATTTTTTAATTATAATAGAAATTTAAGATCAATTACAAATGATCAATTTATAGAAACATTAATAACAAAAATAAATAATTAATTTAAAAAGAAATAACTTCAATTAAAATTAACAATTCAGATTATAATATTATTAGAGTTATGATCTCTCATTCCTTAACTACAATTCTATCCTTAACTACAATTCTAGTTACATATAATGGAAGAAAGAAAACAAGAAAAGAAGACAAAGAAATCATGAAAAACTTCATAGAGTTTGATGAATCTTGTATTTTGATTCTTCAAATCTATAGATTCAACATTCCATAAGTTGCAAGAGAGAAAAATAAAAAAATCTTTTCATTTTCTAAGTGCCAGAACTGTCCAATACTTAGAGAAAGCACCTTATTTGTGTTATTTGCTAAATTATGTTACGTAACACAAAATTATGATTGGTTAACATAATTTTGATAGAGAATGTCCTTTTCTCCTAGATTTTGTATCGAGCAACGTAAAATATTATGTTAAGCCATGCTTGAAGATGACAAAAATTGAGGAGCACATAATGCAGAATGTATTCATGATAGCACATGGAGGAAATAAAATTAATTTGTTGTGGTGACATAAAATTCTATTGATGATGAGTTAAGAGTTGCAATAGTTTTGTATTAACTAAGGTTAATAGAAGCATCAATTAGAATTTTACGATTCTTCTTAATGTGAACATCTTAATCCAACAAATAATTATTCAAGCTCATCAGCAGAAATAGATTAAAGTCTGCTTGTCATGTGACCAAGGTTGATCAATGATTCATATTCAATCAGTAATCCTTTTAGAATGACATCAACTTGTCCCAAAGAGAAACAAACGTTAATCACACAAAAGGAGGTAGAAATGGTCTTAATTCAAATCAAGAACTATACAACTAATTTGTTATTAAACATCATATAACATAATTTAATGAGAAGTTGTCTCTCCTTTGCTAAATCAAAGAGCAAACATAATTGTGAAGTTTATCCCAAAGTTGATAAGCATGTTTGCAACCAATGACCTTGGTAAGATTGAACTAGAGATAGAGGATTCGAGCCAAGAAAGCAGCAAGGCATCATGTTGCTCCCAAATAAGATAAGCTTTATTGGTTATGATTCATTCAAAGTCAAATTCAATATCAAACTTCAAAGAAAGTAAAAGATTGAAAAAAAATGATGAAGATGATGTCCTATGATCAATACTTTGATTTGTTGCTTCCATAAGAGAAAAATTTTATCATCTAATTTTTCAATAATGGAATGAGAAAAAAAAAACTAAGGGAATTGATAGGAAGAATAAGGTAGATGATAAATCATCATTCCGTTGATTTATTTATGAGAAATTAATTATAATTAATGTGAGAATAATGATTATTCAAATGTAATTCCATATAATTTTTCTTATTTTTACAGGAATGGTCACGCAAGAAAAAAATTAGAAACTATATAGATTTTGTGATAAAAAGAAGGAAAAAAAATAGCATTAAAAGGATAAACAACGTCGAATGAACAAAGATGTCTTTGTTGAGAGCCAACATGACCATGCAAACCTGATCATGGTTATACCAACCTTGGAAGACACTAGAAATAATTCAAGTCAACCCTAATGACATAGAAAAAGATCTCAATCAACCTTGACAACATAATGGGTGATTTAGAGTAGCCCTAGCAACACATGAGAGGACTTAAGTCAACCCAGTCCATGACAAAAAAAATCTTGATCTATGCCTATAAAATGAAAGCTAAACCATAGAAGAAAACACCACCATCGATACACCACATGCCTTACCCTAAACGTCTTATTATTATTATTATTATATGATTATTGAGTAGTAATAACATTAGAATTGATAGTTAGCAATTAGTATTTAAAATCATTCATAGGAAAAGTTAAGGTTAAAAGTAGGTAAAGTCATAAGGGATCCAAAGTTTCATACTTATTCATAATTTATCACTTGTGTTCTTTTACTTTATATTTCTATCCTTATTCTCATATTCTTATTTTTTATACTTGTAACAAAACTCATTTTTAGTAAGTTCAAAAATCAGAATTTAAACTATTTTGTTATTTGTGGTAAACATAGAGTTAGAGTCCCACAAGAACACATTGCGATAAAATTTGATGAGATCTATGTCAATGTTAACATCTTAGAGAAAATTGAAGGTATTGGTAACATCATTATGCCTAATTATATTACTTTTTCTAATGATGTAATATCTATGGAATGAGCATCCTATAATAGATCTATATACGTATCACTGAAATTTATAGACCATATTGTGGTCATAATTCCAATTAATAATGGATTATCATTAAATGTAATGCTAAAAGCAACACATAAATTTAGATATCATCTGATAGATCGTACATAAAGCCAAAAATTTTGATGGATCTCATAAAAAAGCGATTAAAGAGATAAGTTTGACAATTCAAATTGGTTCTATTACTTATAAAGAACATTTCATATGATGGACATTAAACCAATTTAAAGTTTCCTTCTCGGAAGGCACTAGATCCATTACGCAAGGGTTTGTACCTTCAACACTTTACCAAAAGTTGAAATTATCACCGATGATAAAGTTGGTCATATCTCTACTAAGAAGGACTTACTAGTGAGCAAACCCCATCCTCTCCATACATTGAAATTGCTAAGAAATCTCTCGAGGCTTTATTTCAAGCATTTGACATCATAAGTCCTATCATTTAAAGGAAAGAATGTCCATTATAAAGGCCCAACCATCAAGTGTTTATATGGTAGTAAAAGTCTTACTTGAAAAGGCATATAAATATATCATGGTTTAGGAACGTATAAGTTAGGTTTGAGTTAGTTATGTAATTTGATGGAAACAAAGATTTATTTGGTTTGGGCTACAAACCCTCAAAATCAAACAAAAGAAAGGTTACAAATATGAGAAAAGAAAAAAAAAATTGTCAAAGTTGGGGAATATGGAGCCTCAAAAGGAAGGGTTCCATATATGTTATAATAGATTTCAAAGTGTTGGATTCAAGTATCCAAGCCCAATAGTTGCTACCAAAGAGTACATTTTGAAGGATGAAAATATTAACTTAGTCCATTCTAGTCCACCAAACATAAAACTCAACAATTGAGAAATCATGAATCTCTATATAGTTTTTAATTCAAATTTTAGGTAATTCTATGATGTTGATCTTATTGCTCTATCTAAGGCTTTAAGATCTTTTATTGGTTGAATTGGGCACACATGCTTCTTTTTAATAAGTCATCAATAAATTATATTTTGAATCCTCCAAATATTTCTATTTCTCTTCTACTTTTACTCTATAATTCATTAGATTCTTTGTTTAATTTATTCTTGTTCCAATGCCAAATAATGTAGATTTCATAACAACACATTCTAAGGAGTGACTATCAGTATAACATCAAGTAGTTTTGTTCGTCTCGTTAATCAAGTTAATAAGAAAGATGAATGTGATTTAGAATCATTCATCGAGTTATTAAGAGTGATTGAACAATAGGTTAAGAGAATACAACCTTATAAGGACAACATTCATTCTTTTCTTTCATGTATGACTTGTCAAATACAATTAGATTTAGATGGCTAAAGAAAATATGAAGAAAATTACATTCATTACACTTAGGGTCTAGTACCCTTTTTCTTGTATTTTAAGAATCTATATATCCTGTACCACACATTTCAAGAATTCACATACCCTTTTACCCTCAATTTTAAGGTTCATTTTGCTTTTGTATTTCAAAGTTTGTGTATTTTTTTTTTTAACATTTTAAGATCCGCACAGCCTCTACGTTTATATCCTAAGGCATGCATACCCTTTACTTTACTAATGTAAATGTTCACATACCCTTTTTCCTTCATATTTTCCATGATCTATATACCATCTACTTTTTTATTGAATCCACATACCCTTTAACTTTACATGTTAAACCAGGCACCCTTTGTTTTCTCTTTTTTAAGGATATATGTATCACCGCTGATAAACTATCATTCTATTGATTTATCTGCAGAAAATTAGTTATAATTACAATATAATTTATGATTATTTAATTGTAATTCTACCTAGTTTTCTTTATTTTTGTAGGAATGGTCACGCAAGTTAAGAATCCGAAAATAGGCAAGTTTTGGATAAAAAAGGTAAAAGAAGCATAAAAAGATAATACATTTAATGCGACAATGATACGTCAACCCTACGGTGCTACAAGATTAAGTAGATTGATCGCGACGGACTAGGTCAAGCCTAGTCCACCATAATGAAACCCTAATCCACACCTATAAAAGGGAGGCTCTACTACATCATATCACACCACCCTAGGTCCCAAAGGCCACACCACTCTTCGGGACGTAAGTCTATCAATACCCCGGAGACACATCATTCCATTCTCATTTCTCTTTTGGTATCCTCCCGTAGGGTCTCGGAGGCAAAAGCTCTTTCACATTGCGAGTTGCAACGTCCTATTGCTAGCCTTGTTGGCACTACAGTTTTATCATTATTTTCTAGAATTAGGATTATGGATTGTTTTACAGGATTAGTATGTTTTTATTTGTCTTATCTATCTATGTGTAACTAATCCTCAAATCATGGGGCTTTGGTGAAACTTATAATGTAACCAATTGAACCATTTTTTTTATGAATGATTGTGTATTTCTATTCAATTGTGTTTTCCTTATTATGCATGATTAATTAATTAAAATTAATTTCTAAGTTAACTAGGGGATAGGCGATTGTACAATTGCCTAATTAAAGGAACTATCAGGTAAACTGAATTTAAGGGTTTTAGAGGATCAATCAGAATTCTTGATTTCTAATCGGTTACTAATTTAACAAATCCACGTGTTCTTTATGCTTCTCTTAATTATATACCTTGCATGATCATTGGGGTAGTAACTTGAGGGAAATAATATTGCTATTGCATGATCATTGGGTAGTAATAGAATGAGAACGGGTGGTTAGCAATTGACTCAAATCATCCGTAAGGGAGTTGGGGTGAAATTGGGTAAAGTTGTAAGGGAACCAAAGTATCATGTCTCTCCATAATTAAACTCATATTTGTGCCATTTTTTCTTTAATCACTTGCTTTCATTTTGTTCCCTTTTATATTCACTTTAAATATTTCTAAACAAACCCTTTTATACTGAACTCAAAAATTAGGATTTCATATTTTTTAAGATTGTTAAAATAGTCTATGTGTGAACGATATCAAGGGTTTTAAATATCTCTTTCTACATTGACGGGTGCACTTGCCCATGGATAAAACTTTGTACTCACGGTAAACGCACAACAACTACCTATGCATTTTAAGGACCCATGTCTATGCATTTTAAGGACCCATGTAGTCTCTTACCTGCATTCTACGTGTTTACATATATCCTTTTACTTATATTTTAAGGTTTAACATACCTTCTTTTTACATTTTCAAAATCTATGTATGTAATACTTTGAGATTTCATTATTTTTTTATGTTCTATTTTTACATTTTAAAGATTCACATATCATTTGCCTTCATATTTTCTAGGGTTTACATAACATTTCCTTTTATATTTTGTTGGTAAAAATGAAGGCAAGTGTACCTTATCATTTTAAGAGAAAATGATGAGAAAGTATGGTTCCATTGAGATTTGGTTCAATCATTGTTTCCTAATATTTCTATTATTTGGATAGAATATATGGAAGATTTGGCATTGACATGAATCTAAATGATCTATAAACTATAAATTCTATGTCTATCAAGTAAGACTCAAGAATTGAATTAGATAACAAGAACAAATTTCATATAACAACTATTAAGTAACTATTTTATAGAAAATTTAGAATTCAATTCACAACAATTAACACTCAATTTACACCACAAGCATAAAAGAATCAATATATCTAAGTGTTATGGTTAGAGTTCACCAAACCTTTTCACCAAATAATTTCTAAATTGTCACTTTAATTCAAGTTTTAAAAGTAGAATTGAAAATCGAATTCACTAAAATATTTGAAATTCAATTTCTTGACTTAACAACTTTCCCCCAATTTATAAACCCCAATTCCTTACAAATTCCTAATTAGAGAAAACATTGGGTTCTAAAATTCTTAAGATCTTATAATTGTTAATCTTTATTCCTAAAGTATCTTCAATTATGTTGTTCATCTCAATTCTAACTCCTACTCCCATTTTTTAATCGTGAATAGAAATCTAAAATCAACTACAAGTGGCCAATTCATATTACAAAGAGGTTAGGGTTAAAATCTTTCTTTCCCTAACTAAAAATCTATTTATACATAGTACAAATAAAAAAACGAGAAAAGAAGAAGAAGAGATTATGTAAAAATTCGTAGAGTTTGATGAATCTTGCACTTTGATCCCTCAAATTTGCATATTCTTCACTCCAATAGTCACACCAGAGAGAACTGGGGAGAGAACTTTCGTTTTCAACCGCCAAAACTATCAAGGAATGAGAGAAAATGACCTTTTATAATGTTGTCTAGTAAATTGCGTTAATCGACGCAAATTTGGCATTAGATAACGCAGAAGCAATAGAATGTTTCCTTTTCTCTAAGATTTTACGATCAAGCAACGCAAAATATTATGTTAGACAACGCAAAAGTGATAGAATGCTCTAATCATTTTATTTCTCTATTTTCCTGAAAAAATGATCCATTCAAATAATGAATAACACTCCAAAAATTTAAAGAATTAATTATAAAACTTCTAGAAAATACTATACTACTAAAAATTGTTTCAAGCATCAAAACTTTATCAATTATTTATGAATTACACTTATTTTCTTGTGAAAATGTTCTTTATATACCTCAAATATCACTAAATAAGTGTCATGTTTGACACTTATCATATTTCAGGATCCACATACGATTTACTTTAATGTTTAAAGGGTCAATACCTCAATCTTAACATTTTTAAGGATCCACATACCTCCATTTTATGCATTTTAATGGTTTGCATAATATCTTTCTTTCATATTTTTAAGTATTTACCTATCCTCTTCCTATGCACTTTAAGGTTCCATGTGTCCTCTTGCTTACATTTTAAGGATCTATGGATCCTCTTACCTACATTTTAAGGCTTTATATACCTCTTACTTATATTTTAAGGGTCCACATATCCTCTTGTTTGAATTTAAAAGGTTTATATATCTTCTTTCTTGCATTTTCATGATCTAATTACCTTCCATTTTTAGATGTCAAGGATTGCATACTTTCTACTTTTAAATTTTAAGGTGTGTGTACTATCTATTTTTACATTTCAAGGGTTTACGTACTTTCTACTTGTATAGGCTAAAGTTTATATACCTTTTCATTTTACATTTGAAAGATTTACCTACTCTCTGTTTTTGAATTTTTAAGGATCTGTATACCTTCTACCTATACATTTAGGTTTTCGTACCCTCTTACATGTATTTTAATGCTCTGTTTGGATGGAGGGAAATAGGGGGAAAGGAAAGGGGAGGAAAGAAAATAAAGAGGAAAAGTAACTTTCCCTTGTTTGATGCGTTTTGTCTTTAGTGGAAGGAAATTTTTTATCTCATGGGCCCACATTCTTATTCCCCCTCTTTCAAAGGGAAAAGAGGGGGGAGTTTTTTTTTTTTTGTTTTTGTTTGATTTATTTTAAATTATTAAAATTATTATTTATTTTTTAAAAAATTAAAATAAATTAAAAAAATAAATTATATTTATAAAAAAGATATAGTACAAAAAAAATATTTTAAAATTTTATATAAAATAAAATTTATACTACTAATATATTTCTTTCCTTTCTTTTTTCCACTCGTTCAAACGAAAAAAGAAAATTTTTTCCTTTTCTTTCGCTCTTATTTCTACTCATCCAAACAACTTATTCTTCTTTCTTATTTCTACTTTCTTTTTTTTTCTCTTTCTTTCCTTTTCCTTTCTTTTAAGGGTCCATTAATGTTCTTGACTACAATTCAAGGGTTATCATATCCTCTTTCCTATATTTTCTAGGTCTACGTACCTTTTTTATATTTTAGAATCTATGTATCATCTAATTTTACCTTTCAAAATTTACGTAACCTTTGTTTTTATATTTAAAGATTCAATGTATCATTTTCCTTCATATCAAGATCACGCACCTTTTTCTCCTTTATTTTAAAATCCTTATACCTTCTATTTTTACATTTAAGTGGTCTACATACCTTCTATCTTTGCATTTTTAATGATCCATTTGTACCTATGTATTTTTTAAGAATCCATGTATCCTCTTAGTGGCATTTTAAGAATTCACATATCCTCTTACTTAGATTTTAAGGGTTCATGTACCCTTTTGCGTACATTTTAAATGTTTACGTATCCTTTATTTTTACTTTCTTGGATTTACATACCATCTTTTTTTTTTTTTTCATTTTAAGGGTTCATTTATTTTCTGCTTTTGGATTTTATGATCTTGTATCCCCTCTTGCATTTCATAAAAAAATAAAATTTAACTTAAAAATATTTATTTATGTTATCTTTTTATATTAATATAATATTTATTTTTAAAAATTTTCAAAATATATAATAATTTTAACAATTTAAATATAAAAACAAAAACAAAAAATACAAGCTTCTTTCTTCGTTTTCTCATCAATCTTAAGAAAACAAAATGTGATGGAACCCATAAAAATTAGTTGTTTCCCTCCTATTATCATATGCACACATATAACAAAAAATTTATATTATTCTCTTTTTCCTTTTTTCTTATTTTTTTCTCGACCTAAATAGAGCATTAATGTCCCCGAAAAAGGTAATATGTTGGAAGAGGAGGAAAATATTTTAAGCCAATGATGCAAGATATGCAAGATAGAATTGATGAGCTATGTTGCTTCATCCTTTGCATGCATTGTTTAATGTATTATTTTCTAATTAAATTTTAAAATAATTTCCATAATCAATAATAAATAGTAAATTGTGGTGAATATATAACAAAATATTTGTATTTGATTAGAATTTGAAGAGTGACAAATAAAAAGAAAATATCTAGAGAATTGAGCTTGTCTAAATTGAGCATTTACTATTGTTCCAAAATGGGTTAAGTTCATAAGAGAATTTATTTCGAATGAAAGGATGTACATCTCTACCTCATTAATTTAGAGATGCCAAACTTTTCTTGCAGGTATCCATTACCTTGGTAGAATGTTGGAGACTGTTAAATCATTAATGGAAAGATTCTTGGAACTTTTTGAAGTAGATGCTTCCTCTGAGGTCATTCTTCCAACTGAAAATGCAGGCTGGTTGGGTTTTGGAAGGGCCATTGAGTCACTATTCAGCATTACAACAACACTGGACATGGTTGGTCTATCTGCTGCATCTTCCTGAACACACAACAGACCGATGTGTATGCATTTCACAACTTCATTGTCTATCAAGGATTTTTCCACCACTGGATCCATCAATTCTAAACATTTCCCTGCACACCATAATTTCCAAGCCTGCAAGTAATTGTGGCTTTTGAATATTGATTAACTCCAGTTAAAGCTGTTGAATAATTTCTTGATTAATTAAGGGTGAAAACTCACATATAAAGTAAGACTTTGACCACGTTCTAACAGATAGAATCCACTGTTCTTTCTCCCACTAATGATTTCTAGAACAAGAACTCCAAAGCTGAAAACATCAGATTTCACTGAAAATAGTCCTTCCATAGCATACTCCGGAGCCATATATCCACTAATGAAAATCAATAAAACATGGTTATTTCCTTTACATCAAAAATATATAACAAGGAATATCATTTTTCAACCAAGCGCTTCAAACTGCGTTCAAAAATCTAATTATTAAGAAATGTTTGGTTGAAGTAGAACTTACTAGGTGCCCATTACTCGATTTGTATTTCAATGCTTTCAAATCTGCACAATCCAAAATCTGATATTTTGGGATTCATTTCATGGTCTAATAAAATATTGCTAGCTTTGAGATCTCTATGAATTACTCTAAGTCGAGAATCCTCATGAAGGTATGAAAGACCTCTTGCTATTCCATTGATAATGTTAAATCTTAGTTTCCAGTCAAGTTGCTTTTTCTTTTCATCATCTGACAATAGGAAGACAGAGAAGAAACATAAAAAAAAGTATATGAACCAAAAACATTGAAGGAAACAAGTAAATACCAAATAGTAATTATTGACCATAGTGAGGGGAAAAAAATACTAGAAAAACCATTCATTCACTCACTTTTGCCTTGGATAACTTATAACATGATTATTGATTACGTAATATACTTGAATTTAGTTTCATATTCTGAGTAGGAAAATAAAATGTGCCATAACATTATTGGGTATTAAGATCATGACCTGTTTCCTCTTATTCATAAAACCAAGAGATGTCAATATATTACATACATATAAAACTACTTTAAAGCCCACAACAGCACCACTAGTTTTGTTGACCAAGAATAATTTACAACTCACAAAATACTGAAGGAAAATGATAGATCCCAACAAGACTCATGTACATAAGGAGAAATAAATGTTGTAACAGGGGATCATTTTCCAAGTTAGTGGAAAATAGTTAATTAAAAGGTAAATGGAGAGAATAGTGTGTGGATGATTTTGAAAGAAATTTTTTAATTGAAGTGCACTGAGTGTCTCGAAAACTCAGAACTTATGAGGATCACTTAGTAATTTTCTTTCCTAACTTAGAATTTCAATTTCATATTAGGATTGGGAATTAGAATCTTAGGATTTTCCTTCATCCATACTGTTTGACTGGGACTAGCTATTTCTAAGTAGTTTTTCAAAGGAATGATTTAGAATAACACGGACCAAATTGAAGTTCAATACAACTTACCATCCTGAAACAGATGGACAAACAGAGGTAAACTAATGGCAGCTTGGAAGCCTACTTAAGAGGTCTAATAGGATCCAAATTGAAGCAATGGTCAACATGGTTAAGCTGGACTAAGTTTTGGTATAATGCAAATTATAGCATTGTTACTAGAATGATGTCTTTTAAGGCTCTATATATGGCAGGGACCTCCTATTCTCACTACCCGCTTTAAAGTGGAGGAAGTAAATTATTTGATGATAGAAAGAAATATTGTTTTGAAAGAATTGAAAGAAAAATTAGCAAACACACGAGAGAATATGACAATAGGCCAATAGAGAGTGAGGGGAATCGAATTGCACGAATTAGACTTGGTGTATTTGAAGTTACAACCTTACCAACACAAATCATTGGCTAGACGCATCAATGAGAAATTGATTCAGCATTTCTATGGACACTATAAAGTGATAGAAAAGATTGGTATGTAGCTTAGCATTTGGAGCTACCGGAACATAGCTACATACATCCAATCTTTCATGTTTTATTGATTTAGAAAGCCATTGGAGAACAGATGACACCTCAACCCTTACCTGAAGTGTTAATAGAAGATTGGAAGGTACAAATGGAACCAGAACAAGTACTAGATACAAGGGAAATAGAATTAGGGGACTTGGAAGTCTTCATCTTGTAGAGACAGCTACCTACCTGTGAAATTAGCTAGAAATTTGCCGCAAGGATTCTAGAAAATTTCCATCAATTCCACTTTGAGGATAAGGTGCAACTCATAGGGGATATTGATAGACTCCAATAAGATAGGTGTACATTATGAGAAATAAATATTATAACAATAGATAGTTAGTTAGGCAGAAAAATTAAGCTTATAAATAAAAGGTAAAAGGAGAGAATAGTGTTTAGATGATTTTGAAAAGAATTTTGTAATTGGAGAGTACTAAATCTCTCCAAACTCAATTTGTGAGAATCATTTTGTAATTTTCTTGCCTTGCTCTAAATTTTAGTTTCACATTGGGATTGGGGTTCAGAATCATTCTTTTTTATCATTTTTGGATACCGATCCCTATAAAAAAATTGCAGAAAAAAGTACAAAAAGCTGTCATAAACACTACTACTGAATGATGCTATCTGAAAACATACCAAACAGATGAAGGTCGAGACTTGTATTAGACAAATACTCATACACAAGTATCTTTTCATTTTCCTCCAAGCAGCATGCCAAAAGTCTTACAAGATTGCGATGTTGCAATTTAGCTATAAACATCACTTCATTCTTGAACTCCTCTGAACCTTGACCAGAAGCTTTTGAGAGTCTTTTGACTGCAATATGTTTTCCATTTGGTAGAATTCCCTGACAAAAGACTTCAAAGGAATAAAGGCTATAAAAGATGAAGATAAAGAAAATCTATATCCAAAATTTCAAATCATTAATACCTTGAAAACGGAGCCAAATCCACCTTGTCCTAATTTAGATGCTTCTGAAAAGTTATTAGTACTCTGTAGAATTGTGATTAATGGGATTGTGGGCAGGTCTGCATTCAGTGTTTCCTCAGTTTGAACGTTGTGATGTGAAGATAAAGGAATGGTATCAGGTGTCAGCCCATCTACAAGAAGTTTCTGAGTTTATATTTGAACTAAATACCCATATTTGTGTAGGAGAATTGTGTAAGCCCCATTATTAGTTAGTTACAAATTACACAAATAATAGAATGTGTAATTGCGAGAAATTACCTTTTCTAACACTTTTCCTGTACCAGAAGAAGCAATAGACACTGAAACAAATTAGAACTATTGACCCCATCACACTGAAGCCAATGATCAAATTTTTTGACCTCCTATTACCCCTTTTGTTGGCTGCCACAGTATAAAAGAAGTATTATTATTTTTAAAAGTTATTTTGCAAATAATTAAAATTAATATATAAACAAACAGGCATATATTCCCATGTCAAAAGAAAGTAATTATTATTACAATAGGATAAGTCAAAAAGTTTTATTATAAGATTCAGATTTACCAGTTTGGATATTAGGCACAGGAACTGAAGATGTTGGGTTATTAAGAAGGTAGAACATATAATCATCATACTTTATCACACAACTTCCAGACCAAACTTGCCACCCCAATTTTTGTTCACAACATTTGGGAACTTGTGCTAACATGGCTTCCAAACACTGTCTGCACCCTTCATTTGTGAGATCTCTGCTGCATTGCACCGAGCCATACCTTCTCTCAGAGGAACTCAAATTGAATCCATCCATATAGAATAACTGGTTGGTCTCCTTAGTTGCTTTTAGAATCAAACCTCTCATAAATTCCTCACCTTTCTGAATCTCTGCAGAATTGATAATGTTTTTTTTCCCAAAGTAATGCCAGGCTGGGTATGTTAGAACCTTCCCAAAGAAGTTCTCATTAGAGTACCTTACAATGCAAAAATCATACCATACCATAGCAGACACCCTATTGGGACACCGCTGAGGAGCTTCTTTGGCAGCAGAAGAGACACAGAATTGACAGAAGTATCCATCCACATCACCACGGCAATCATAGAGGCCATACACATCATCATCACCACCAAGGGTGTTGTTGCCTATCATGGTGTGGTTATAACCTTTGCTTGTGGCTGCATCAGAGGATATCCATGAGAGGATGCTATTAAGGTTGGTTTGGTATGCACTGCTAAGAGGTCTTTGGGTAGTGTTTGGACAATTACTTCCCACATAAATGGGTGTTTGTGCCTTTGTAATGATTGATTTGAAACTCAACAGTAGCAGGAAAGCAAAGGAATTTATTGACCTCATGTTCAGTTGTGTTCTCATCATGGAATACTTTGGACTTGCTTAAGTTACTTGCTAAGACAATGGTTAAAAAATATACCATATAATGTATTTGAATGTTGAAGTCTTGTATTCTAAGCTAACAATGTCATTATCATGAGTCAACATAACTTATCTTTACAGGTCTAGTCTTTGTGTGATTCTCTATATAAATGAAAGGGAAATTATTTAAAAAAATAATAATTATGAGGCAACATAATTGTCTTTATCCAACTAGATGGTTTTCTTTGTTTTTTAATATCATTTTATTTTTATCAGGATATTTATTATTTTTATCAAAGATATTGTTTAACAAAGATTTGGGTTAATGAACTTTACTTATTCATGGATTTCAACTATTAATGTAAAATTTTCTATTTTTAGTAGTATATGTTAAATAGGATAAACTGCAATTTTAAAATTTGATTTATATGATACAATATTGTCTAGTCAACTTACTCATTGATCAAATACTTGCATTTTTTTAAGTTTCTTTCCTTGCAATTTTGCTTAAAGAAAAACTATAAAAGGAAATTTCTTTCTTTGAAAAAAGACGCAAAGTTAACCCCCAAAACACTTTAAAAAGGGGCAAATGCAAGGGTATGAATTAGAAATTACAATTTAAAGGTAAGAGTTTAAAATTTAAAAAATGTTATTTTTAGTTATATTAAAGTTTCATAGAATTGTGATTTTAATTTTAAAAAATTTCAAATATCATAATTTTAATTTAAAACATTCAATTTTAATTATAAAACTTAATTTTATGCCCGATTCTATACGTCAAGTTGATGAAGAAATGAAAATCTTTCTAACCTTGAAAGTGGACGGAGACAAAGTAGTCTTGTTCAGATACAACATTGTTGTCAACTAGTTATTTAACAGTCCGATACGTTGTTCAAATCCAAAATTGACAGTGTATGTTATTTATTCTTTTTGAAAAATCGGAACGATCGGTCATATCGATCATGAATCGATTTTTTTTAGGATTAATTGAACCATACAAATATTTTTAAAAAATTATAATAAATTAATAAAATTAGTTAAAACTTAATAAATTAACGATAGATGAATTAAACTGGTTTTATAAAAAAAATAATATTTTTTAATATTTTAAAAAAATAAATTTTTATTTTATTTTATTTTCATTTATATAATTTTAAAAATAACATTTAATTAATACCGTTCGAGTTCAGCTATATTTAAACCATTAAATTTAAACTCATACCTTATCTGATTTTAAAAATCTTGATAATATCACAGCAAGGTGTGGGTATGCCAAAGTGAACCACGCTGGCAGAGCAGTTCTGTCATATAGATGTCTTGTTTATAGAGTATTGGAATGAAATATTTGATTGTGTTTTATATAATATTTTTTTACTTAATTTAATTTTAAATAATCATTCTTTTGATAGAATAATTCAAAAAAATTTATCAAATAATTTTTATAAATTTCTTTATTAATAATTTATAATTTTATTCTTAAATATTATTTTATTTTAATTTTTCTTTAGAATCAATGAATACATTAAAAAATATTTTTTGAAATAATGTATTTAAAAAATAAAACTTTTCTAAAATTATGGTAATTACATTTTATATAAATTGACATTAATAAATTTATATAATTATATTTTTATGACTATATCTTTTATAAAAATTATTTTTATTTAATGTTTTACATAATTAAAAGTCAAAATAAATAATATATTGTAAACTTTTAATTTTTTGGTAATTTTATTAATATATTATTTCATTTTATTTTATATAACTATAAATAATTCATCACTTAACAAAAAATTTATCAAATAAATATTACTAATTATTTTACATCTATTATTTTTAATTTTATTTTAACATAAATTTTATTTTAGTTTAATTTTTATTTTAAATTAATAATTATATTAAAAAATTCATAATACATTTTTCTCTCCTTTTTATAAATCTTATCACTCCTATCTTTCTCTTTTTTTTTTCTACACTCTCCCTTCTCCCTTTACCCTTCAATCTTCCTCAACTTCTTCCTTCTCCTTCATTTTGTTATTTTCCTTCCTCTCTTCATTTCTCACTTTGCTATCTCTTTAGTTTAGTCTACAATTTCTCTTTTCTTTGACTCTATTTTTATTTTTTGCCTCATTCTTCCGCTCTATGTAATATGTGGTGATTTCTCTATTAAAATGACTTCCACACTTTAATTTAGTGTTGTTGGCGGCTTTCTCTCTCTTAATCTTTGATCTGGTGTCGTTGTTATTGTTGTGTGTCAATCTATTCCTGCATATGGCCAAGCTCACTCAAGCTCCTCCGATATAATGTCATTAGTGACTTTCTTACTTCGGTCATTGATTCGGTGCTAATCTATTGTTGTGTGTCAATCTATTGTTGCATGCCGATCTAGGTCTACATGTAGCCAAGATCGCTCAAACTCCTCTAATTTGGTGACTTTCTAATGCTCTTTTAAGATATAGTACCTTCTAAAAAAATTGTATTCTTTTGGAATTTTTTTATTTTTAATTTTTGATCCTTTTTAGTTCTTCTATATTTTTTATGAATATATTTATGTTTATAATATTTTTAATATTTTGATAGATTTATTTATTGATATTTTTTGTAATTTTTTTTTGTTAATCTACTCTTATATTCTTTATTTAGACAATGTTATTAATTTATTTGTCTCATTCTATCATAAAAAAACGTTGTTCTTACCTTATTTTTTTAATAAGCACCAATTGCTTATTTTGGATACCATGTCATCACACTCAATTAAGAGTGTAAGTAAGAGTAAGAGTGAGAAAAAATAAATAAATCTTATTCATTAATTGTGCGAGCATAATGATACAATAAATACATATTTAGATTCGAGTATAATACAATAATCGAATTAAAGAAAAATCAAGAATAAAAAATAGCTAACTACTAATAGACATTACTAATCCACCCTACAATGGAATGATAGAGTTAAGAATTAGATAATAAAGTATTATGGTGAGTTATGGACTTGTTGTTTCTCATTTTGGTGCATAGGAAAAGATCATGAATTACTTAATTTGAGAGATGAAGGGAGCTATCAAAACTGTCAGTTACTTAAATGCCCAATAAATAAATAAGTGGCACAAGATCCTTAACCCTATGTTTGGGTGAGGAATTTTAAAATTTTAGGAATTTCTAAGTAAAAATGAGTAATTACTAAAAGAAGAATAGTATATGAGAGGAATTATAAATAATAATTTAAGACAAAAACAAAATAATAGAGAATTTTAGAAATCCTCTCCAAATAAGAGTCATTTGAAATTTACTTTATTTAATATGAAAATTACTTAGATAAAAGTCTATAGCATTTTTAAAATTCTTTTTTTATTGTTTAAACACATAAATTCTAGTAATTCTAAATTACTTTATCCAAACACAGGGTAAGAGTAAAATGGAAATAAAGAGAGGCATACTTGAACCATTACCTAGATGGATAGGTCATCACCAAAATATGGAGAATTTGTGTGAATGTTTGTAAGGTCATGATTGATGTGAAGAGAAGCTCCAAAATCTAGGCACCATCGAGGATTAGATAGTGGAACAAGAATGGGTAAGAGACTAGTACTATGCAAGGTAGTTAAAGGTGGAAATGAATGCACCATAGTAGAAATGTAGGTTTGTTGGGAAACAAAAAAGCATGAATCTTGCAAAGGAATATGAGTGAATGGGTTGGAAAAATGTTGATTATAACAACGATAACAGCCACATGCAGTGTGACGGAGTTTGCCATAAAAAGGACTTTCGAGCCTAAGGTTGTTAGGTGAAAAAGAACAACCACCATCACCATAGGAAAATCAAGTTCTGTGAGAAGAATTATGGAAATTCCCACACCCCTGGAAATAATCATGATATTGGATGGGAGAAGAGCCTTCTTAGGGATCGTTGGAATTGTGTAATTATGTAAAATTAGCTTGAATAGTTGTAGAGTTGCAATGACATTCAAGTTTTTTTCTTGAATCATCAATAGAAACTCAATTTCATCCAAAAGATATGGATTGATTTATAAGAAGACAAAAGTTCAAAAGAAGTCATGATGACTAGGAAGACAATTTAGATCAACCTAATTTATAATAGAGGCAACCATAATCCATGTCTATAAAAAGAATGCCACGTTTTGAAAAAAAGACACCCTATATGTCTCAACACCCTCAACACTTTGGGGGTCCTCTGACGCATCTCCTTCTCATTTATCATTTCCATCTCCTTTAGTCCCATTTCTTTTCTTCTTTTGACATCCTCTCATAGGATCTTGACGAAAAGAATTTCTACACAGTACAACATACATAGTGTTTTATCAGTCTTGCTAGCATCCCAATTTTACATTTCTTATCTTACAATTAGGATTATGGATAATTTTGTTAAATGGTTTGTTATCATTTGTCATCCTGTGCTACGTGTAACTAACCTCCAAATTATAGGGCTCTAGTGAATCTTGTGATATAACTATTTTAACTTTTTTTTTTAAGAATGATTATATGTTTTCATTGTGAATGATTGTATGGTTCTTTACCAAATTATATTTCTTTATTGCACTTAATCGATTAATGAGAATTAGCTACTCTTATTGATCTCTAAGGGTTTTGGAGGATCAATCAGAATCTTATGCTTCTAAAGGATAATTAACTTAACAAATCCAAAGTGTTGTATGTTTTTCTTAACTATTTACTTTACATAATCATTGGAGGTAGTACATAAGGAAAATATTATTACTATTGCATGATCATTAATAGTGATAACATTAGAATATATGGTTAGCAATTGATTTTTAAGTCATTCATAAGGAAATTTAGAGGTAAAAATATGTAAAGTTATAATGAGATCCAAAATTCTGGACTTATCCATAATTTTGCATTTGTGTTCTTCAATTTTTATTTATTTATATTTTCTTTTTCTTATTCCTTAATTTGTAACAAAATCCCTCTTTTGGCAAGCTCAAAACTTGAAATTTGAAGTTCTTCTATAGATGTTAGCATAGTCTCTCTCGGATCAATATTGGAGTTGTAAAATACCCCTTTTTACATCGACAAATATACTTGTCATGGATAAAACTTGGCATACATTTTACTCTCATGTTTTGCATGCATCACTTTTCCAAATAGTTCTATTTTAAAGCATAAGGATGAATATGTTCATAAAACTATATACGTATAGGCACAAGTTGAAAAAAAAAGGTGGAGGGTTATGCTAGGAAAGCTAATAAAGGAAGGAGAAGGTTATGTTTGAATTGTGTGATTGGATATGAGTTCATTTAAGGAAGGAAAGGTTTCCTTCCTAAAGGACATATAAGCTTGAACCAAGGGGAGATGGCCCTTTTCAAATATTATCCAAAATTAATAATAATGCTTACAAAATAGATTTCTAGGTGAGTATGGTGTTAGTACTACTTTTAATGTAGCTTATTTATCTCCTTATGATGGAAGTGAAGAAGATCACAATTTAGGGACAAATTCATTTGAAGGAGTGAATGATAAGGACATAGAAAAATGCATAAACAAGGAACACGATATGAAATACTTAAAAAGTCTTGGAGATCCAATGACAAAGATCGGATCTAAGAAGGATAAAGAGACTCTAAATAATTTAATGGCTAATTTTGATTAGGCAAGTCCAAGATGATGAATCATTTAATCCAAATTGAAGGAATTAAGGCTTGAGGGTTATATTCAACTTTGAATCTAATATACAACTATATCTCAAATTAGAGTTTGTAGTAAGATCCATTTAATCAATTTTACTTTTTAAATTGGGTTGAACATTCTAGTTTTATTATTATTTTATAATTATAGTTGTGAGCTAAATTAATAATCTAAATTGGATCCAATTGTAGAGAATTTGAGTTGGGTTAGATCTAAGCAAACTTTTAAGGTGTTGCCCACTATAAAAGAAACATCCTAACTTTTAGAAAGAGACTTTTATATCATATTTGCTTAAGTGCAAGCCTTGCTCTCTCTTGGTTCTTCATAGAACCTTTAAATTTGTCAACGATGTTCTTATAGCATTCTTTGACTTATTAATTTCTAACTGTGATGCCTTTCATTTTCACCTTCTTTTTTTTTTCCAATTTTTCAATCAATCATAAACCCTTATATTTATTCTATGCCCAGAAACCTTAATAATTTTTGTTGTATGTTTATGTTATTAAATCATATTAGATTTTTCTCTCATTCATATATCACGTTTTATATATCCAAATTTAATGATTCTTGGATCAAATTTGCATCTCGGAATGCAAAAATTTATCTTATTTTAAAATTACTCAATTTTAAATTTTATAATGAAAATTATCTTAATTTATTAATCACATTAAGAAAAGAGTCATTAAAGAAAAATGATTCATGATATTATATTATTAAAGTAAAAATAAAAATAAAAGTAAAAAAAATAAAAATAAATCTTATTCAATGATTATGCATGAATAATAAAACAATAAATACATATATAAACTCGAGTGTAACTAAATAACCTAATCGAATACAAAGTAAAAACAAAAAATGGCTAAGGGTTAATTGCTAAAAGATATTTATACAGTATCCCACCATGTTCCAATGGAAAAACTTTACAAACCTAGATGCTTATTTTTTAAAAAGTAGCTTAAGAAACTCCTAATAAAGTTGTTCTTAGCTATATTATCTACACAAATCTCTTTCAATTTTAATTTATCCTTTAATTAATAACACATGTTTACCAAAATATACACAAATGTGTTTTCTTTTTAAAGCAAATTTTAATATTTTTATAATACTTATTTTTTTACATTTATTATTTTCTGTTTATTTTTTTTTTAAAAAAATATAAAATTTTAAAAAAAATAACCATACATATTAAATATATAAATTTAGAAAATAAAATATAATAGAAAAAATTCTTCCTTTATTAATAATATTGAACTCCTTTACAAATGCCTCCTCATGCTGAATAATTACCGTAAAATTCATGACTATGATGAAAAGTAAGATTAATTAACCCAAGTTAAAAAATAACTTTAGTCTTTGGCATTGGTCCTCAAATTTTTGTTAAACATGTCTATCAAATATTAAAATTCAAATAAATAAGAGGAATGCTATTATCACAGTTTTTAATATACTTTTACAAATGATCAATTTTTTTAAAAGTTAGCATATTTATAATAATATTTAAAAATTATTTTAACTTTTAAAAAATCAAAAGATGTGTTTAAGAATTATATTACAAAATTTTCAACAACTAATGACAATAATTTAGGAGATGACCCTATTCGGTTCCCATAATTTTTTATGTCTTCCATTTTAAGTTCTTCTATTTTAAATAGTTAAAATTTAATATTATATGTGGATATTATATATTTTTTATTTTTTAAAATTATATATGTATATATAAAGAAATTTCAAAATTATATGTAAAGAATAAAAATAACTAAAAATTCTCTCAAAAATATTATTATTTGTCTTTTTTTGTTGTTGTTGCAATCCTATTATTTGGATGAGGAAATGCACTCACATCTTGTAGGCTTAGTCAACAACAAACCTTATTCGGCAACAACAAACCTTGTAAGAACATCACCACGACCTCCAACACGTGCTATGTTCAAAGCCTGGTGTGCCATCAGCCTTTCCGATGAATCATTTAGTCTTCCCGAAGCAATGATGCCTTCTAGTAGTTCAACTATTCTATCAAAACGATCCTGAAAAATAAATTATATTAGTAACAATATCATCTATAACATGATTTTTCAAATAAACAAATGGATTACCTGAGTAGAAAGTGAAACTTCTTCCACTGCATGAGATGGGCTAGCCTCTGTCACCACAACAGGAGGTTGTGTTCACCCTCACCTACACAACCATCGGGTAAAAGGTATGGGTGGGGAGATCCTGCTTTAAACCACTCCATGTATCCAACAACACATTGCCCAGGGAGTGGTAGCAACAGGGACCTCTAACCTCGTCTCGCCAATTAATGATAGTTCATAGTTTAAAAAACTATCATCAATGGGCCGAGGACTTCCAACCATACCTAACCTATCAACAATAGGCATGGGATCCCCGAACATGCCCTTAAACCGACGCAAAGACTCTATCAGGTGAATGAGGGTAGACCAAATCACCACATCCGATCAAACCTCTATACCGTGGCGTCGGCGAAAGGTCGATGACCTCGAACTCATCATATGGTGTCCAAATGATGTCATCCACCTGTATGCGATCAAGAGCGCCCTATATGGTCTCACATCCCAGGAAGCAGCATCTTCAACCGCATCGCCACAAAATATCGGGGTAAAGTCATCCTTAAGCTCACGTCCCCAATCCGTGGGAAATGCTCAACAATCCATGCCACAGTTATATTATAAACAAATAAGTAACAGTTTATCGGGATAAAACCCTTAAATGATGTACGATAAGTGACATTTACTCAGAATAAAGTCAAATAATCACGAGGCACTTAGTGTTGCGAAACTCGCATCTTAAGGCGATCGATAGGTATGCCAAAGTGCAATAGCACCCAAGCATACCTCCCGGGATGATGATGTGAACATCCCTAAATAGCTCCAAATATGACACACTCACAAGGGTGCCACTCTTGTCAGCAAAAATAGTGCACCCAACCAATCGCAGCAGGTAAGCACGAGCAGCTGCATCCAACTGACCCTCTCGAATGCATAAATCACACACATCCTGCAACCAACTGAACCTGACATACGCACCTCGAGTGTGATTTGTCTCTGTGTTTGCCTCTGAAGCAGAAACACCAAGAAGATCTGTGAGCAAGTGGCAAGCGGAATCTCGTGACATGGACTGAACAGAACACAGCTCCCCTGTGATCGGTAGATGTAGCAATGATGACACGTCATCCAATGTGATGGTCATCTCTCCTATCGGCAGGTGGAAACTGCATGTGTCTCTATGCCATCTCTCCGCAAAAGCAGACAGTAAGCTCTTGTCTGCTATCGAATGACTGCACCGTACTAAGTCGGTTAATCCACCTTCTTGTACGATGCTCTGGATGTAAGACTGATCTATAGGAGTGACCTTCCGTCCATGGGTCAACACTTTCAGAGCAGGACGATCCTAAAATAACATTCAGACAAACCAAAACAATAAATTAAATAAAAAATTATTTCTTATAATGTCATATACATATACAATGATGACACTCACCCTCCTCGTCCATATGTAATATGCTACATGCTCCCTATGATCTAAGGAGAGACATCCGTTGGACCACCGGGAATGTCTCTTCTACATGATGCATATCACCTCCAAGATCAACATGCTCCTCATCAATGGCTTGTCGAACACGTTGGCGGCCAGTAGAGCGATTGGTCGAAACGCGTGCATCCTCAGTATGCGAACTACCACCTCTGCTATGTGAACCTCTAGTCCTGGTCATGTCTAAAATTCACCAAATAAAATACAGTTCATTAATTACTTAACCACACTTTAACTTAAATTGTAAACTTAAATCAAATTAACATAATCAACAAATTAACATAAAACATCTTATTTGTATTTTGTAAACCTTTTAAATAAACTTAAATAATGAATACTTAAACCCTTAAAAACATAAATTAACTAAATAAATCAACTTAAAAGGTAAATATACAAAATTAATTTTAAAACTGATGCATTCCGCAAACTAGTTTACAGAATGCATCAGTTGCATTCCGTAAACTAGTTTGCGGAATGCAACTGATGCATTCCGTAAACTAGTTTACGGAATGCGTCTCTCATACATTCCGCAATCTAATTTACGGAATGCATCAGATGCATTCCGCAAACTAGTTTACGGAATGCAACTGATGCATTCCGTAAACTAGTTTGCGGAATGCATGGGATCGTCTTCTATCTTAGGATTCAACCATCGCAATAGCCTAAAACCTACATTTACCCTATCCAATGGACAATAGCAAACGAGTTTAGGGTTCAGAGGTGCTAACCTGAATGTGGAAGCTTTGAGCTTGGGTTGTTTCGTTTGGCTTGAGTGCAGAAGTGAAGCAGGTACTGTTCTTGGTTGCAGAAGAGTAGTAAAATGCAAAAGATAGGTTTTTTTTTTGCGGAAAAATTAATAAGTAAAGGAGGGGGGTGTTAAGGATAATTTCGTAATAAAAATTTTACAAAAAATTAAGGAAGGTATAAAAAGAAAAAAGGGTGCAGAAAGTAAGGCTCATTCACTCGTTGTTCATATAACAAGCCTTTTTCCCCAAGGCTCCTGGCCCGCTTTTTTTCACATTACCCAGGAATCAACACCATCTGATGAAGAGAACAAGTCAAAATTTAACCTCTTAGTTTAGTTTGGCAAAAGTAATGATAATTATTTTTTTATCCTTGTATTGATATTATATAAAAGTTAAGTATTGGTTAAAATTTTAAACTAGTCCTTAGTTTTGTCTTTGACAAGGTCTGGTTTCATTTATCTATTGTGTAATGACTTTCTACTTAATACGTGTTTGGATCTGCGTCATTATTGTGCAAGTTAGTCCTGCAAGAAAAAGTCATAATTGAGCTTTGTTTTTCTTCCTCACTCTTGGCTTTGGACATATCTCCCAACAACATCTGGTTTTTCTACACAAACCTCATTGGCTAATTGGAGAAACCAATCAAAAATTTATTATTTGTTCACACTCAATAGCAAGTGATTCTCCTAATGCTTCAAGCAATTTATTTAGCTCATTTAGTATATTGAAGCATAACAAATAAAATTTATGTACATTTCACAGGAGCAGAGTAAATTGGCACGCTTAAGACAATAATAATCATAAAATGAATAAATCTGGAAAATATTAGATGAGAATCACTTTAAGATTTGAGAGTTGATTATCCCCTTCTTTCATCGGAATCTAATTTCTAAGCAACTAATTGATTGATAAAAAGGCAGAGAGGAAATAATTTTCCGAACCAGCATATAAATAGAGAATTTTCTTTCCTTTTTTCAATCCTGAAACCCTTGACATTGTTTCGTTTTTTGGAATTTACCGTTTAGAATTTGGACTTGGTTGTGTTGAGTGTACCTGTACGAATCTTGTTCTTTCTTGTTCCTGAAACACAGCAAATTAATCCAATCGCTGGAAAATGTGAGCATGTTTCACAAAACTTGAGAATTCTAATTTTGTATGCAACTAACAGACCTAACACTAACATGAGAATTGAAGAGATGCACTTGTTCTTAGTGATTGGTTCTTACGAGAGTATGATCATGCAAAACTCAGAAATTTGGTGAAGAATTGTTGTACTCACCTTCCTCCCATCATATACCACAGACCTATCACTCCATGGGAATGCAATGGTGGAATCAGGGAACGTTCTAGTCTCGAATTGAAGCCCACAGCAGGACCCAATGAGGATGAATCAGAACCTTACAGGCTCTTCAACTTGGAGTTTTTAGAATGTTCATGATCATGATTCCCCATTTGGCTTCTACGACTCAATACCTTTATGTTCTAGGTTTTTTATTTGTGTAGAAAAATTTTGATACTTCTTAAGCTTATTATCCTTACAGATTTGTTATTTATATTGAAACAAATAACAAATTTAATAGACTCTCATGTGTAAACCTGAATAAAAATATTATTATTATACGAAAATATTATAGCAGCTAATAGCTAATGTAAAAAATTAAAATAAAAACAGTCATTAATTAAAACTGTAATGATAAAAATAATAATATAATAATTTTTCAATAATAAAAAAATAAAGTTGATAAATCCTCGACGGTCAAATAATAAATTCATAAATTAAACTTAAAATTTAAATAATAATTAAATAATTAATTCCAAATATTCTAAAATATAAATAATAATTATAATTAATTTTAAACTTTTAAAATTAAAATTAAAATAATAATTAATTATAAGTTTTAAAATACATAATTTTTTCAACAAATAGCATTGAAATGCACACGAGTCTAGAGTTGGATTCCTTCAATTTTGGATAATAGGCATGATAACAAAACAAGTTAAAACAAGTTTTATGTTTGGTACCTCCATCATATTTCATGTTTGTTCCCATATTTGTTGAAGTTAAAAAATTAAACTTCATTTTTATTCCTAATTGAAATGAAAAAAATACTTAAATTCATCTCCAATCTTATTTATATACATTTTTAATTATTTTATAGTTTATTAAATTATTATATTTTTTATAATAATAAAAATATTTTAATAATTTTATATATCAAATAGATTCGGAGAAAAAAAAGAAGGATAATAGAGATATAATTGTTTTTATATTTTTTGTCTTTATTTTTAAAAATTAAATTTATTCAAATTTATTTTCAATCTGGATCAATTTAATTTTTTTTTATTAAAATTCGAATGTAACAAATATAGATTTATTTGCATCTCTAATTGATAAGGTTATTTGCTTTGTCTGGAGCATTACTTGCTGCAAGTCAAATTTATGAAGCAATTTGGAGTAGGGATAGCATAGGATGTCATTCTCTGACTTTGATGTTGGTGAATTCTGCGGAAATCCAGAACCTGAGTTATTTGTTCAACTTGAGATCTCTACCAACAGATTAGATTCAATCCTGCATTGCTATTTTTTTTTTAAGGCAAGTTTTATTTTCGAGTTTTAATGGTTCACTCATTATCAACTTAAGGAAAGCTATTTGATATAGGAAGGTATTGGTTAGTTATACATTTAACCATGAGGCAGTATGCAATTGTTTTTAAGAATTGAAGTTAGTGTGATTTAGTAAAATCTCAAGATACATTAATAATATTATTATATCACACTATCATATAATAAATATTTTATTGAAAGATGCTTATAACGTAAGAAATTATATTGTATTAATAGAAAAATACGAAGAAGAGTTTATTAATAATTAATAATGAAAGTAAATCAAATTAAGTTAGATTTTAAGTGTATAAATTTATTTTGTTTAAAAATTTTGAAGTTTAAATTTAGATCTGTTACATGATTTAGTATAAATGTTTACAAGCTTTAAAGTCAACAATACAAAAAGTCATTAAATAGATCCAAAATATATATATATATATATATATATTATGTAAATAAAATATATTAAAATAAATATAATATATTATAATAAATATAATTATATAATATAGGCTGATAAATATATTCTTAAATAGGTTAAATAGATTTTTCTACAAGTATAAGTCTAACTTGTTTGTTTTTAAAATGTTTGAATCTGTCTATTTACTTACCAAGAAGTCAAGTCAAACTAAAATTTGAATGAGCCTAAACTGACCTATAAACTTTTATCACACAAACTTGTTCATTTTCATTTCTACTAATAACTATACAACAAATCAACTAACAATTAACCAGTTTAAAATTTATGTCTTTTTAGTATATATATAAAAAAAATCTTACTTCAAATACATTTTTTTAAAAACAAAAAAAAAATTAATTTGAGGAAATTGAATGATCTTATAGAAAGGAGAAAAAATTTTCTTCTTCACCGTGGCACGTTATATATATTAGCCTTTTTATTATTTTCAATGATTTAAATAAATTTTAATTTCTAAAATTTTAACATTTTTTAATTTTAGTTCCAATGAAAATTTTTAAATTTATAAAAATAATATATTCTTCGTAACTAAAATCATACTATTTTTATTCAGTATAGTCATTACAAATAATTTTTTATATAAAAATTAAAATAATTAATATTAAAAAACTATATTTAAATCTTTATAATTTAATCATTGAAAAATCTTCTTTTTAACGATAACCCGTTGGAAAGTTCAAAGGGAGAATCATTGGACCGCTAATACAAACAAAGAAAACTTCTGGAACAAAAACTTAGATTCAATTTGTAATGGTAAAAAAAACACATGAAAAGGTAACAAAAAAAATTATTCACATGTAGGAAATTTTTTTCAGTTCCTCCTCATTACATATTTCTTCCATTAAGATAATATCTTTTCTTAATTAGTTTTTATATAGGAATAAAATATTACCAAATTTAAAATGTTAATTGCAAAGAGATAAACATTTCAAGAGTATTGAAAATTTATCAATTCATTTTGGCCAAACGCCATGAGGAATGGAGCTTTTTGTTTTATCAGAGTTTTTTTGTTTGGTCGATATCATAGAAATGTTTCATTCAGGGATATGGCACCATTCTTCAGCTTCAATGATAAGTGGTAATCGAAGATTATATCATTCAATTCTATTCAGTGAGATCAAAATTGTCATGTTGAATACTTAAGGTGTGTATGAATAACTAGTTTGTAATTAAACATTTATTCAATAAGCTTTTATCATATGATGACTTATGATATAAATTTAATTATAAAATTCATTAGGAAGCTATATGTATATATAATTATCACCATAAGAGCTCCTATAAAATTATAAGCAATTTGCATAAACTGTGACTCAGTTCTTTTGTGCATCCTGAACAAATTTGAATCAATTAATATAACCAATTTCAATAATATAAGAATCATTGATTCAATTAATACAGATCGGTTTGCAAAAACAGATTTGTGTGTATGTCCTCAAGAACGATTGTTAGCACCTTTTTATGAACATAGAAATTAAAACAAGGGCATGCTAGGACTACTACATTACAATAAAGAAAATGAGCCAGTCTCTAAGGAACATGGAAGAATAAATTGAGAAAAGGTTCTGTATTTGATTATAATTTGAACAGTGCAATCAAAAGCAAACTAAGATATTTTTAAAATTTTTATAATATAATAACTGCTCCTCAGTTTATGAGGTATTTTTAGCAGAAATCATCTTCCAAGTTTTGGATCACCATTTAGGATTCTCCTCAGAATATGTTCAAAATAAAAAATGCTGATGGATTTGCTACAGGCTCTGCATTCTATCACAGGATCTACACTGGCAAAGTTTTTTTTTTTCTTTGTATGATTTAGTCTAATTTTAGAAAACTGTGAAGTCTTCATTTCCTGATCATTTGGTCTTCTAGTTTGATTTCCATTCAAAACAAGGGAATGATGTTTTTACAAAGTAACATCAAAATTGACAGTTAATATTTTTATCTTAAAAAAAATCAAAATTTGGAAAAAAATAACAAGACCTGACAAGTATTATGATTTTAATATAAAGAGTACATACTCCTTGATGACTCAAAATATTCTCCATTACCTTGGTAAAATGTTAGAGACTGTCACATCATTAATTGATAGATTCTTGGAACTTCTTGAAGTAGATGCTTCTTTTGAAGTCATTCTTCCAACTGAAAATGCAGGGTGATTGGGTTTGGGAAGGGTCATTGTGTCACTTCCTAGCATTAGAACAACAGTGGACATGGTTGGTCTATCTGCTGCATCTTGTTGAACACACAACAGACCAATGTGTATGCACTTCACAACTTCACTGGCTATGAAGGATTTTTCCAGTACTGGATCCATCAATTCCAAACAATTTCCTGCACACCATATTTTCCAAACCTGCAAGTAATTGTGATTTGTGAGTGTTGTTAAGCTCTAGCTAGCACTGTTGAATAATTTCTTAATCAGCTAGGAGTGAAAGCTCACATATAAAAGAAGAGTTTGACCATGTTCTGACAGATAGAAACTATTATTCTTTTTCCCAGTAATGATTTCTAGAACAAGAACTCCAAAGCTGAAAACATCAGATTTCACTGAAAATAATCCTGCCATAGCATACTCTGGAGCCATGTATCCACTGTTGGAAATCAATAGAGCTTTTGTTATTTCTCTTACATTAAAGAATATATAACAAGGAATTTCATTTTTAAGCTAAGGGCTTCAAACTGCATGTTGAAAGAAATGTTTGGGGTAAGTAGAACTTACAAAGTGCCCATTACTCGATTTGTGTTTGCTTGGTTTTGGTCCTTTTCAAATGCCCTTGCCAATCCAAAATCTGATATTTTGGGATTCATTTCATAGTCTAATAGAACATTACTAGCTTTGAGATCTCTATGAATTACTCTGAGTCGAGAATCCTCATGAAGGTATAAAAGACCCTTTGCAATTCCATTTATAATGCTTAATCTTAGTTTCCAATCAAGTTGCTTTTTCTTTTCATCATCTGACAACATATAAATAGAAGAAGAACCTCAACAAAAAGAAAAAAAAACACAGTATATGACTCAAAATAAAAAATTAAGGAAACCAAGTAAAATCCAAATAGTAAGTATTGGCCATAGTGGTGAGGGGAAAAAATGCCAGAAAATTATTTATTCCCTCACTTTTTTTTATAGATATAGCATTTTTTTGCCTAAGGATAACTTATAACATGATTATTGATTATAAAATATACATGATTTTAGCTTCATATTACGAGCAGGAAAATAAATTCTGCCATAACCTTTTTGGACATGACCTGTTTGTTCTCATTCTTAAAAGCAAGAGATGTCAGTATCAGTATCAGTATCATACATACTAGAATAACTATTGTTCAATGCTTAGTACAAAAATATGGAAGAAAAAATTGCAGTAAACTGTCAGAAACACTACTGTTCAATGATGCTACTTGAAAACATACCAAACAAGTGAAAGTTGAGACTTGCATTCGGCATATATTCATATACAAGTATCTTTTCATTTTCCTCCAAGCAGCATGCCAAAAGTCTTACAAGGTTTCGATGCTGCAATTTAGCTATAAACCTTACTTCATTCATAAACTCCTCTGAGCCTTGACCAGAAGCTTCTGACTTTGAGAGTCTTTTGACTGCTATTTGTCTTCCATCTGGTAGAACTCCCTGAACAAAAGATTGCAATAAACAAAAACACATACAAAGATAATAATAGTGAACCTATATCCAAAATTCCAAATCATTAATACCTTGTAAACAGGACCAAATCCACCTTCCCCTAATTTAGATGCCTCTGAAAAGTTATTAGTACTCTTCAGAATTGTGATTAATGGAATTGTAGGCAGGTCTGCATTCAGTGCTTCCTCTATCTGAACATTGTGATGTGAAGATAGAGGAATGGTGTCAAGTATCAGCTCATCTACAAAGAGAAGTTTCTGAGTTCATATTTTGAATAAATACCCTTATTTGAGCATGTCAAAATTAGGTAACTTCCATTAGTATTTAGTTATGATATTTTAGTTACCCATTGGTAGTAAGTTACAATTTACAATATATTAGTTAGTTTATCTGAATTAGTTAACTACTAATGGGTAACTAACATATTGTAACTCTTACTAACAGTGTTACCTAATAGAGAAATAGGTTACTATACAAATTATAGCATGTCTAGTTGCAAGAAATTACCTTTTCTAAATCTATTCCTGCACCAGAAGCAATGGACACCAAAACATAGTAGAAATGTTGATCCCAGCACACTGAAGCCAATGATCAAGTTTTTTGACCTACTATTACCCTTTTGGTTGGCTGTAACAGAGGAATAATTATTTTAAGTTATTTTACAAAATAATCAAATTTAATAAGTAAACAAACAAGTATATATTCCTAAGCAAAAGAAAGTGATTGTCATTATAATAGAACAAATCAAAAAGTATTATTAAAAGATTCAGATTCACCTGTTTGCAGATTAGGCAGAGGAACCAATGATGTTTGGTTGTTAAGATAGAACATATGATCATCATACTTTATCACACAACTTCCAGACCAAACTTGCCACCCCAATTTTTGTTGACAACATTTGGGAGAACTTCCCAACATGGCTTCCAAACACTGTCTACACCCCTCATTGGAAAGATCTCTTGAACAATGCACCAAGCCATACCTTCTTTCAGAGGAACTCAAACTGAATCCATCCATATAGAACAACTGGTTGGTCTCCTTAGTTGCTTTTAGAATCAAACCTCTCATAAACTCCTCACCTTTCTGAATCTCTGCAGAATTGGATGTTTTTTTTTCCAAAGTAATGCCATGCTGGGTATGTTAGAACCTTCCCAAAGAAGTTCTCATTTGAGTACCTTACAATGCAAAATCATTACCATACCATAGCAGACACCCTATTGGGACACCTCTGAGGAGCTTCTTTGGCAGCAGAAGAGACACAGAATTGACAGAAGTTTCCATCCACATCACCACGGCAATCATAGAGGCCATACACATCATCATCATCACCAAGGGTGTTGTTGCCTATCATGGTGTGGTTATAACCTTTGCTTGTGGCTGCATCAGAGGATATCCATGAGAGGATGCTATTAAGGTTGGTTTGGTATGCACTGCTAAGAGGTCTTTTGGTGGTGTTTGGACAATTACTTCCCACATAAATGGGTGTTTGTGCCTTTGTAATGAGTGATTTGAAACTCAACAGTAGCAGGAAAGCAAAGTAATTTATTGATCTCACGTTTAGTTGTGTTCTCATCATGGAGAACTCTGAATTTGCTTCAGTGACTTGCTCAGACAATGAACAAACGTTGATTTTAAAAGGTGTAAATCAATTCTTATATTCCAAAATCTGTTAACTTTAATAGAAATTAACAGAATTTCAGATGATTAATTTATTCATCAAATTTACCAAGTTAATTGAACATGCTTGGCAACTGTTGCTGCTTTATTCAAAGCGTGTAGCATCATTACTTGTAGAAAACTTTTGATAAGTAAAAAGGAAAATCAAATTAAAAAGAAAAAATAAGAATGAAACCAAGAAAATCAAACATCCGATGCTAAAAATTTGGATCAAAACAACTGGAGAATATTTACGATATAAATCCTTTCTAGGATTTTACATCTTTTCTCAATTTCATTATACAAAATTCATTTATGATACATTGCAAATTTGCAATCAAACTTTCCTAGATAAGAAATTTGAAATTACTAATTTTTATATAGATAAATGATGAGAAAATTTTAAAGTTATTATAAATTTATTTTAATAATTTTTATAGTAAATAAAAAAATATCAAATAACATCTATTTAAAGAAAATTTTTTAAATTTCTATTACATTCATTTGTTTTTATATTATCGTTCATAATTATTCTAATATTTTATTTTTTTATTTAAAAAAATAATAAAAATTTTAAAATTTTACATCCAAAATATAAGAATTGAATTGTAAAGAAAAATATTCAAGAGAATGACATCATGTTTTAATAGAGTTTAATAAATTAAATAATTGATTTGTTATTTTCTGTTTCTATATTATTTATTTTAGTTAGTTTCTTTTGCTTTATGGTTGTTAAGTTAAACTGTTTTCTGTGTCTGTAGTTGATGCATTAGCATTAAATTGGAAAACTAGCATGATATGCAACTGTTTGAATCGGTGCATAATCTCCCAACATGCAAGATTGAAATGAAAATCTAAGCAAATGTGTGATTTTGGTGTGAAATTAATGTTTGACTATTCTAAAGCATTAATGTGAATTTATATGTATATAAGTCATTAAAATTAATTTAATAATAAAAAATTAAAAATTAAAGTAATTTAACATGAAAATCTAAAATTTGATCTGATTTTTTATATCATACAAAAAATATACATGCAAAAGGTATATTTTTGTCATGGATGGTAAAAGTTTTGTCAACAATCTTAATAATTTGTTTAAAATTAAATTGATAAAAAAAATAGAATAATAAAAACATGTTGTTTAAATAAATAGAAATAGAAGTGAAATAAAAGAATTTTTTATTTTAGACAAATAAAAAAATAAATTAAGAGTATAAATTTTGTTGTTATATTAATTAAAAATTTAAATTTAATTTTTTATTAATATCATATATTTTTTATATTTCTACTTTTTAGGGGAGGGAGAGTTTTTTTTTTAAATAAATTAATTAGGTTATTATTGACCTTTAACTTATCATGTACAAGTCCTATAAAATTTTCCATTAAGGGATACAATTTTTTGTTATTAAGTAATTGTTCTACATAGATTGCAAATATTAGGGAATGAATGTATTTAAATTTAAAGGATTAATTTGCACACAAGCTGAAGATTACTCATTAATTTGTTTCAATACATGGACACTTGTCCTAAGCTATTTTATACTAGAAATTAACCTGATATCCTAACTTTATACTAGAAACATCGCTTTAAACGAGAAGACGTGTTTAAATTGCTAAACCATTATATGCACAGATGTTTTTTCTTCTATAGTAAATTTTTAACACTTGTATAATACTTATTTCTTTACATATATTTTTTTATTTAATATTTTTTTCTTATTTTTATTTTAAAAAATTTCTTTAAGACAAAAAGCATACATATTAAATATCTTAGTTTAAAGAAATATAATTGAAAATCCCCCCCCCTTTTATAAATAACATTGGACTCCTTCAAAAATGCTTACCCCTAAAGAATAATTAATGAAAAATTCATGACTATAATAAAAAGAAAAGATTAATTAACCCAAGTTAAACTATGACTTGTTATATTGTGCATGCCAAGAACTCCTTTGCTTAATCTAAGTTGACTAGCTATCATGCAATTTTATAGATATGTGGGTTGTTATATATTTTTTATAATGATAAAAGGAATGAAATTTGAATTTAAATTTTTATATAAACTATTTTAATTCCTATTATTTTAGCAGTGTATCAATTCAAACGACCTACTTGTTATGTTGAAAGAAAATTATTTTAAATAAAAAACTTAATTTTTTTTTCAAATGATATCAAGTGTTAAATATAATAAAATGGTATTTACAATAATTTTTTATTTTTTTTATTAATCCAATTATTGAACTGAAGATTGTCATATAGTCGATTAATTGTATAAAATGTTACAATTTAAAATTAAATTGATAATGCATTATACCACTTTATTTCAAAACATGATACATTATTTAAAAAATTAGTAAACTGTTATTTTTGGATCATATATTTAAGAACATAAATTTTATAAACTTTTTATATAACCATTATAATATAACATAAATTAACGATTAAATTTATAAAAATATTTTTTAATAAAAAATTATTAGATATATCATTTTACTAAATTTGACGTCAGTCTCAAATTTAATAAAATATACTTTTAATATTTTTTTACCAAAAGATATTTTTATCAATTCAATCATTAAATTTAAAATTTTTATATAGTAAATTAACTATAATTTTATATAATTTAAAAATAATTTTCTAATTCATTTTATCATTTATTTTAACATATAATATATTATTTAAAATATAAATAAATTGGTATGATTAGATTATATATTTAAAAATATCTAAAATGTGTAAAATTTACTTAATATAATCAGCATTATAATTTTATACAAATTCTAGGATTAAAAATTATTAAATGTTGATATTTTACTAAATTTTATGAGATTATTTCAATGATTAGATTAAATTTTTTTAAAAAAATTATTAGGTATATTATTTTATTAAACTTAATGTCCAATAGAATTTGATCCTTATCTTTTTAATTCCCTAATAATATATGCCAGCGTCTCATATGATAATCAAATGATAGAATCATCAACAGAGCAAAGTATAATATATAAATACATGTATTTAAGTAAAGTTATTTTCCTAAATATGTCACATTGAATTTTTCTTAATTTTATTTCTAATAATTTATTTAATTTATTAATTTAAATATTATCATTTATTTCATATATAAACATGTTAACATTTTTTTATTTTCAACCTTTCAAAATTAACTTTTTAAATTTTATTGTTACTTTTAAAAATTTTAAAAAAATCTACATTAATAAATAAATTTTTTTAAAAAAACAAAAATTATTATTTTATTTTACATATATTTATATATATCTTAAAAACTTATACTTTATTGTAATATAGTACCTATTTATAATCTTTTATTGAGATATAAGTTTATCTTTACAAATCTCAATAAAAAATATTAAAAAATACTTATAATTCCTAATGTCCATTTTATATTCATCGAAAATAATTCATTTTTATTTATATAAATAATATATTTCAAACTCTTGGAAGGTTTAATAAAAAAATATTTAGAACATTTTTTTTATTTACTTATTTTTTCTTCATGTAACATAGAACTAAAGTTTCCATTGTAATTATCACATAACACTTTTTCTTAATTTTGATTTAAAAAATTTCTTTTAATTTATTGATTTAATTATTTTTCATTAGTTTCTCATTGTATTCATCTATAAGTTTTTTCATCTGTTATATTTTTACCCTTTCAAATTTAAATTTAAATTTTATTATTTTAACTTAATAAAATGATATTTTGATGTGATTTGTAAAATTTGATATCATAAACTTTCAAGTACTAAATAAATAGTTCAATACTTTTTAAAATTATTATTTTTAAATAATGTTACATGTATAATATTTAATATTATTAATAATATATCTTAAATAAATAAATAACATAAAATAAAATGTTTTACAAATTCATATATCATACGAGCGTAAAATTTAGTTTGTATCAAATATTAAAACCCAAACAAATAATAATAGTAATTTAGCAAACCAACTAATTTGATCTCCATAAATAGTTCCACATTTTATTTATTTTAAGATCCGTTTTTAAACAATTAAAAAGTAATACTATATATGATATCAAATATATTCTTTTAATTTTATATATATACATCTCAAAAATATATCTAAAAAATAAAAAATAATAATAATTAAAAAGCTATCTCTCAAAATTATTAAAAAATATTATTATTCATATGTTTAATCCCATCATTAGGGTGAGGAAATGGACTCACCTAATGTAAACCTAGTCAACAACAAATCTTACACGGCAAATATAGCAGCCTTGTCAATTCACTCCTGGCTTCCACGTTACGCAGGAATCAACACCATCTGATAATGACAACATGTCAAAATTAACCTTAGTTTAGAGGTTGGCAAAGTTATTATATGATAATTATTTTTTTGTCCTTGTATTGATATTACATAAAAGGTAAGTATTATGTTCAAATTTTATACAAGTCCTTAGTTTTGTTTTTCAAAGGCCTGGCTTCATCATCTATGAACTATGTCTTACAACTTTGACTTAATTAGTGTTTGGATCTGTGTCATTTTTTTGTTGGATCAACACTTGAGTGAAAGCTTTTGTTGAACCCCCTGGATGCATAACATAACTTATTAGAGTATTATCTCTCTTCCTTTCTCTCTTTTGGAGGAGTTAGTTAGACAGTTACAATTCTGTTAAGAGTTAGTTAGACAGTTACAATTCTGTTAAGAGTTAGTTAGACAGTTACAATTCTGTTATTCTTAGCCGTAACAGCTGGATCCCCGCTCTATATATTGGATAACTTTCTCTCATGAGTCAAGATAATTAAATTTTTCATTTAGTTTTATGCAATAGTAGTTTATCTCCTTTGGCTTCAACAAATTGAACCAGCGTTTAGAGCTTGTAAGCTTCAACACTTTCTTGTTAATCCTACCATTCCTTCTTGATTTTTTACTGAATCTGATTGTTAATTGAATACTGTGAATTCAGAGTATCTTGTTTGGGAGCAACAAGATCAGCTTCTCCTTCTTTGGCTTCGATCCACACTTCCAAGTACGATTCTAACTCGATGCGTTGGTTCTCATCATTCCTATCAACTATGGGAAAAGATTCATGCTCATTTTCAAGATCGCACTAAGGTAAGACATTTGCGCACTGAATTTCACTCTACGAAGCTTGAGAATCGCTTGATCTCTGAATATTTCTTGAGAATTCAGTCGATTATTGATGCTCTATTTTCTATTGTTGGTCCTATTCTTCAAAGAGAACATGTCGATATTATTCTGGACGAACTTCCTTGAGATTAAGAATCTATCACAACTATTATTAGTACCAAGCTTGAACCATTATCAATTGCCGAAATTGAAGATCTGTTAGGTTCGACTTGCACAATACTGATTGAAGATTCTATCAATATTCCAATCAATCACTTTGCAACCTTATACCAAATACATCTATGGTTGGTACTGCCCCTCATTTTCCTTCTCCATCTCAAGCTATGGTTACTATCACAACTCCATATGTATCTCAACACTGCTATCCAGATTTGGATGCCACACATCTTGTTACACTGATAAGGACTAAATTTACCTCTACAGGTTACTCATCCTTTTCCCCTCCAATCAATCCTCACTTTACATTTGACCTTCGTAATCTGCTGTGTTCCTACCATTGCTAAAATCCTTATCAGTGTCAATCAATTTGCTAGAGATATTCAGTTTATTTTGAATTTCATCCTACTATATGTCTTGTAAAATCACAGGAAACCAATGAAATTCTTCTTCACAACACTCTTGGTTCAAATGGTCTCTAGTCTCTACCAATTCCTTCACTCCCGTTGACATCTTCGGCTAAGCTCCTTCATACTAATTTTATTGTGGCATTTTAGATTAGGTCATGCCCATATTGATGCAATTGAATCTGTGCTGTCCACTTGTAGAACTTATATAAGCAATAAAAATCTTTGATTTCTGTGCTGCTTGTTGTATGGGTAAAGCACATTGTCTTCCTTCACACACCTCCACCACAGATTAAACACAGCACCTTTAGAATTGATTTTCAGTGATATATGGGGTCCTGCTCCTTTCAAATCATCCAATAGCTACTTATAATATATCTCATCTGTGAATGTTTATACCCGTTTCACTTAAATCTGTGGTGGAATTACCATTTAATTCCTACAACAACAATCAATGGTCAGGTCCCTTATACTTTGTTGTTTGATCAAAGACCTGATTATGAAGTTCTCAGTCTTTGGATGTTAATGTTTTCCCCTGTTGCAACCTTACAATAATAATAAACATCAGTTCAGATCTCATGTATACGTCTTATTGGAGTATTCACCTTCTCGTAAAGGTTACAAATGCCTCTCCGTTGATGGATGACTACATTTCTATAGATGTTTTGTTTAATGAAAACAAATTTCCTTATCCTAGTTTGTTTTCAATCTCTCCTATTTGAGCTCCCTCCGTTTCAGTTCCTTCGCCTCTCACAATTATGCCTCTCTTGTCTAATTTAAATATGTTAAACCTGAAAATTATCAAAATAATATATAAGTTGTATAAAAAAATATGATCATTGGAGAAATTCTATTTCTCATTCTCCATTTATCCTCACATGAAGTTCATTTGCTTTACCATGGCTTCAAAATGATATCTTCTCCTCATCATTCAGCCTCAATTATTTGCAGAATTCATACCATCCTCGACCAACTAGTATTTCGTTTCCTTTAATACATTATTTCATACCTCTCATCTCTCTAGTTTCCTACGAACAAAAGTAATAAGTTGTTATCAGATAATTGTGACATTTTCAACAAAATCGGCTAGAATAGCATACAACTATGAAAATATGGAAGAATTTTTATAAAATATGTCATTAAATAATTATAAGCAAACTTTCTTTTAGGGTTCACCAAGAAATTTTTGTTAGAAGATAAACAAGTTAAAAAAGGTATAACTCAGGGGATAGGAAAGTGGAGAATGAGTTAAAACTGAATTGCGTTCATAATTGTTGAAACATGAGAGTTTAAATAGAGGAAAAATAATAAAATTTTTCTATTTAAGTGCCACTATCAAGGTGGTTAAAACTACCACTAAGTCATTAAGTCACTAAGCCACTAAGCGCCACTTTAAAAAGTGGTTAAAACTGAATGCAAAATAAAACTATCACTAAGTAATTAATAGCTAACTTTAAGCAACAATATTTGATTTCAAAAACAGAAAAAATGGATTGGAACTAAAATGCCAACTCATCTAACACTCCCCTTTGGTATTTAGGTGACAAACACCAATTCTTTGTCTCAAATCTTCAAATCTTCAAATCTTCAAATCTTTCCTTTGGTATTAACTTGGTAAAAATGTCAACAAGCAGCACTTCATTAGATTGTTGAACTTCTCTAATAAAATGAAACTTGATCCTGATGTGTTTGATTCGTCCATGAAACACTAGATTTCTTGAGATTAAAATAGTTGAAATGTCCTGGTAGCTTCTGTTTGTTCATGTCCCAAGTCCTTTAGCATCCTTCTTAGCCATATTGCATGATTCACAGCAGAGGAAGCAACGATATACTCAACTTCTGCGATTATTGAACTACAGTTTCCAGTTTCTTAGAGCTCCAACTGAAAAAACTTGTTCCCAAGAAAAATAAGTATCCAGAAATGCTTTTGGAATCATCAATGCAGCCTCTCCAATATCAGAGTAGTCCACTAGTTTCATGGTTTTTTCTGCAAATTTTGCAAAGAAAATTCCAAGTATGTTGGTTTCTTTAATATATCTTAATACTCTTTTAGCAGCTACAAAGTGTGTTTCTTTAGGTGAATACATAAATTTAGAAAGCAAACTTACAGTAAATAGAATGTTAGGCCTACTTGCAGTGAGGTATAAGAGACTACCAACCAAGCTTCTGTACATACTTTCATTTACTTTTTCAGAATTCTCATCCTTGCCAAGCTTCAAACCAGTGGTAATTGGAGTGCTTACGGATTTGCAGTCTTGCATTTCGGAGTTGTCTAAGATATCAGAAATGTATTTCTTTTGATATATAAAGATGCCAATATTGGACTACATTATTTCCATGCCAAGGAAGTACTTTATGACTCCAAGATCAGTCATTTCAAAGACTTTCTCCATTTTATCTTTGAACCTTTGGATTAGTTCAATTTTGCTTCCTGTTACAAGGATGCCATCTACAAAAATTGAAACAATTAAAGACTCACCACCAGTGACTTTCACATATGCAGAGATTCGAATTCACGTTTCAGGTTCAACACTTGAATTCGATGTGTTCTATCGCTGCCTTCATATTCTTCTTTCAATCCGTCCCAAGCCTCTTTTGCTGTTTTACAGGCCATGATCCTATAAAACACAATCTACCATAAAATTTTGTGTAAAAAACTTGTCCTTAAATTTCTTTGTTTTTTCTTCACAGTGGGATTTTATCTGAACCAAGGTAGGATTTGTTGGTTGGGAAGGTAATGGGATACCTTCAAGCACTATTTCCCAGAGGTCATAAGATCTCAAAAAATCTTCAACCTTCACTAACCAAATATGATAATTTTCACCGATGAAGGTAAAGGGTGGGTTTAAAGGAAGGTTGTTGTAAGCCATTAGTTTGTAAAATTTTGATCCCGTAAGATCAACTATAGCTCTTGATACCACTCTTAGAAGATAAACAAGTTGAAAAAGGTATAACTCAAGGGATAGAAAAGGGAAGAATGAGTTAAAACTGAATTGTGCTCATAATTGTTGAAACATGAAAGTTTAAATAGAGAAAAAACAATGAACTTTTCTTATTTAAGTACCACTATCAAGGTGGTTAAAACTATCACTAAGCCACTAAATCACTAAGTCATTAAGCACCACTTTAAAAAGTGGTTAAAACTAAATGTAAAATAAAACTACCACTAAGTCATTAATAGCTAACTTTAAGCAACTATGTACTTTAAGCAACTATGTTTTATTTCAAAAACAGAAAAAATGGATTGAAACTAACACGCCAACTCATCTAACAACTTTTGCTACGTAAGTATTCCAATATTTTGATGCTGCACTCGCTGCTGCTCATTTGGTTGTAGATGAATTATATCAAAAAACCTTTTAACATAAGCTAAGAAGAACTTAATATAACATAAACTCTTAATCGTTCCCTTGTTCTTAGAAGTCAAACTATGGGTCAAAAAGAGTTCTTTCGCATATCGTTAACAATTTTGAATGAAGTAATAGAATCATTTTAAAAAATCTAAGAATCATTGAATCAACTTGGACAGATCGATTTCCAATTAACAGATTTGTGTGTATGCGCTCAAGAACAATAGTTAGCATCTTTTTGTGAAAGTGGCAATTAAAACTCGGGCCGAGTAGGACCACATTACAATAAAGAAAACTCGGGCGGGGTAGAATATGCCAAAAATAGAAATGCTGCTGATTTGCTACAGGCTCTGCATCCTATTACAAAATCTACAATAGCAAAGGTTTCTTTTTTCCCCTTCTCTTCCCAGATCAGCATATGGGGTCTGTACGAATTGGTTTAATTTCAGAAAACTGAAAGTGTTGATTTCTTTGTCATTTGGTCTTCTAGTTTGATTGCCATTCAAAACAACAAAGGATTAAAGTTTTCTGCAAGTATACACTATCTAATCTTTTTACACTACATATTTTTATCTTGAAAAACATATAAAAGAGGAAAAAATTAACCATATCTGACTAAGTGTTATGATTTTAATAGAATGACTCCATACTTTTCCAGGACTGAAAATATCTTCCACTACCTTGGTAAAATTTTAGAGACTGTCACATCATTAATTGAAAGATTCTTGGAACTTTTTGAAGTAGATGCTTCTTTTGAGGTCATTCTTCCAACTGAAAATGCAGGTTGATTGGGTTTCGGAAGGGCCATTGTGTCATTTCCTAGCATTAGAACAACAGTGGACATGGTTGGTCTATCTGCTGCATCTTGTTGCACACACAACAGACCAATGTGTATGCATTTCACAACTTCACTGGCTATGTAGGATTCTTCCAGAACTGGATCCATCAATTCCGAACAATTTCCTGCACACCATATGTTCCAAGCCTGCAATTGTGAATGTTGTTAAGCTCTAGTTGGTACTGTTGAACGATTTTTCAATCAGATAGGAGTGAAAACTCACATATAAAAGAAGAGTTTGACCATGATCTGACAGATAGAATCCACTATTCTTTTTCCCACTAACGATTTCAAGAACAAGAACTCCAAAGCTGAAAACATCAGATTTCACCGAAAATAATCCTTCCATAGCATACTCTGGAGCCATGTATCCACTAACAGAAAGCAATAGAACTTTGTTACTCCTCTTACATTAAATGATATATAACGAAAATTTAAATTTTCAACAAACTAAGTACTGAAAACGACATTCAAAAATCCTATGTTGTTTAAAGAAATGTTTGGTATAAGTAGAACTCACTAAGTGCCCATTACTCGTTTTGTATTTGCCTGGTTCTGGCCTCTTTCAAATGTCCTTGCCAATCCAAAATCTGATATTTTGGGATTCATCTCCTGGTCTAATAGAACGTTGCTAGCTTTGAGATCTCTGTGAATTACTCTGAGTCTAGAGTCCTCATGAAGGTAGAGAAGACCTCTTGCTATTCCATTGATAATGCTTAATCTTAGATTCCAATCAAGTTGCTTTTTCCTTTCATAATCTGAAAACATAAAGATAGAGAAGAGATATCAGCAAACAAAGCAGTATGTGAAGCAAACAACCTAAGGGTTTGTTCGGTTTTTGCTTCCATTTCCTAATTTAGTTTTAATTACAAAACTGTCACCTTGTTTTAACTTTGTTTCCTATTTTAGTTGTTTTTACAATTTTCTATTCAAAACTTTAAAATTGGAAAACAAAATAAAAATAAGGTAACATTTCTGTAATTAAAACTAAAAATAGAAAAGGGAAACATAAATCAAACATGCCAAATAGTTAAGTATTGACCTTAGTATAGAAGAAAGAAAAAACAGAAGAATTATATATTCATTCACTTTTCTAGATATAGCCATTTTCCCCTAGAAGATATCTTGTAACATGATTATTACTTACATAAGATAACTTTATTTTACTTTCACATTATGAATAGGTAAAAGAAAATGTCCTATAACTTTTTGGGGTACTATTATCATGACCTGTTGCTCTTATTCTTGGAAACAAGAGAAATCAATGTCTTATACAGCTCAATTGTTAACTGCTAACAACATACAATAAATTTCTACCTTATTCTTAACTGCCTTAAAGCCCATAGCAGCGCCATTTGTCTTCTCTTCATAGACAAGATTAATTTAGGACTCAAAAGTTGAAGAAAAAATTACAGTAAAAACTAAAAGCTACCATGAACACTACTATTCAATGAAACTATCTAAAAACATACCAAACAGATGAAAATCGAGACTTGAATTTGACAAATACTCATATACAAGTATCTTTTCATTTTCCTCCCAGCAGCATGCCAAAAGTCTTACAAGGTTGCGATGCTGCAATTTAGCTATGAACATTACTTCATTCTTGAACTCCTCTGAGCCTTGACCAGAAGCTTTTGAGAGCGTTTTGACAGCAATTTGTCTTCCATCTGGTAGAGTTCCCTGAATAAAAGATTGTGATAAATAAAAGTACATAGAAAGATGATGATAATAATAAGGAACATATATAAAAATTTCAAATCATCAATACCTTGTAAACTGGGCCAAATCCACCTTCCCCTAATTTAGAAGCTTCTGAGAAGTTATTAGTACTCTGTAGAATTGTGATTAATGGGATTGTAGGCAGGTCTACATTCAGTGTTTCCTCAGCTTGAACATTGTGATATGAAGATAGAGGAATTGTATCAGGCATCAGCCCATCTACAAAAACATGTTTCTGAGTTCATATTTGAACTAAATGGCTATAAATTTTAAAATAAGCTATCATACAAATGCTAGCTTGTGTTATTGTAGGAAATTACCTTTTCTAACTTTCTTCCTGAACCATAAGAAGTAGACACTGAAACAAAGTAGGACTACTAACCCCAGCACACTTAAGCTAATGATCAAGTTTCTTGTCTTACTAGTATCTTTGTTGTCTGTAAAAGCATAAAATTGAACAATTATTTTTTAAATTTTTACAAATTAATCAGATTCATATTTTGGAGATAATTAAACAGATATATGTAGTCCAAAGAAATCTTATGCCAGAAGAAAGTGATTATTATTTTAAAAGAAACAAAAGTAATTGTGTCATAGAAAGTTAGGAACTGAATATTAGGCATATGATTAGGAACTGAAGATGATTGATTGTGAAATGGTAGAACATTGGTAAGGTGACATGGCATTCTCTACCGATGTTATACACAATTAAAGTCAACATGTATTAATAACCAAGGCCCAAAATCACCTGGTTACCAATAAAGGCATATCCCCACTCCCCAGTTGACAGATCATGTGGTAGAGTTTGGGACATGTGATGTCAAATTACAGGGTTTGATCACTATTTTTAAGACTTTTTTAAACTCATTTATATACCTTGTCCAAAACATCAATTTTTAATAGGAGATTGTAAATTTAACAAAACTCTGAGTTGTATTAATGAACAAACATAAGATTTTAGTACATCAAGTAAGTTAATCTATCCCAATAACTTTATATATATCAAACCTTTATCATGGAAACATTTTGTGTATATATTATTTTAAAAATTTTAAAAAATGAAATATACTGAAATGTAAATGCTGGTGATATATATTTATTATTTTTTAGATATGATATTTTTTATAAAAAATTAAAATAAAATAGCAGTTTTTGATAAATTAAAATTTTAACCCTCACATACATTTTTTTCTTTTTAAGCGTTGTTTCTCTTTCTCTTTCCTCCTCATGTCTTCATTTCCTTTTTATGTGTGTTTTATAGTTAAAAAAATGTTAGCTCATAATTTCTAAATATAAATAAAAATAAAATGAGTTAAGTTAAGTTTCGAATGTTTAAAATTGATCTGTTTAAAAACTTTGAAATCTAAGTCAGAGTTTGTTATCCATTAAAATTATTTTTTTTTTTGTCAAATTCTAATGTGATTTAAAGTTTACAAAATTTTCAAGTAAAATATTATATAAATATAATATATTAAAATAAATATAAATATATAATATAAATATCTTTAAATAGATTAAATAGATTTTTATAAATTTAGGTCTAACTTATTCTGAAAAATTTCTAATACGTTTTTATATCTATTTATTAAATAAACTGAGTCAATTTTATTTTTAAACCGTAATCTTTATCAAATAATTCATTATTTTTCTATTTTTTTTAACCATTATTATTATTATTATTATTATTATTACAAATAATGATATATTATTTTTCTCTCTTTCTCCTCCTCCATAAAAAAAAATTAACTAAAAATTATAAAATAACAATTATAAAGAAGTAGTGATTGTTGAATTTTCCACACATCTAAATTGGTTCTATGTCCTGTTTCTTAACCGCTTTTGCCTTTAATATAAATTTTGAAGTTATTCTTTTAATTTTTTTAATTTTATTTTTTATATTATTTTTGTGCTAATGTTTTCTTTTGTCAATTTCATCTCTCTTATATACATTATGAAAATCGAACTGCACACCAATCAGATCAGAAATCAATACTTCTCCAGATCATGGTAACAAAATCGGTAAATCAAAACTAGTAAAATTGATAAATTGATGAATCGGTAAAATTGATAAAACAGTAAACTTGTAAAATCGGTAAAAAGATATTTATATATAAAATAATATTATTTTAACTATTTTTAAAATAATTTAAAATTATATTATATTTTATTTAATTATATATATAATTTAAATTTAAAAATTTAAAATGATATGTAATTTTTAATTTTTAATCATATAAAATAATAATATTAATATATTATATTATTATTTCTTAATCAATTATATATATAAATAAATAATAATAATTAATTAATGTTGATTTAATCAGTTAAATTATAATTATATTATTAAATATTAAATTAGTGTTTTAATTGATACATTGATTGGTTCAATTTTCAAAATATTGTTATATAAAAATTAATATAAATAGTTAATTTTAAAATATGATTACTTCATAGTTTAAAGTAGAATTTTTTCTTTTTTTTCTATTTTTGTATTCCTTTCTTTCATTGTTATCAAATTTTTTTTATCATTAAACAAGATGAACAAGTTATTTGCTTCAATCTGTCATAGATATGAAACACATTATGTTTTTTGAATGTGAGTTAGATCTAAAATGAGAAGTTTATGTTTCTCCTTCTTAGATTTGGATTCAAGAACATCTTTATAGTTACTTATTCCTTCTAAAAGCTCCTTTATGTATATGAGTTAGAATACCTTTTATATTTTGTTAATTTTAATTATTTATTTTGAGTGATAAAAAATAAATAAACATTCAATCACACCAAACTACTTATACATGCATTCAAATTTAAGAAACTAACACACGTCTAAACTTTATAATGAGTATGGTTATCTAAACAAAGAATGGTATGTATGGTCCAAACAAGATACATACACATATTATTTTCTGAAGAAAAAAACCATATAAGCATGTCATGTTATGTTATATATTTAAATTTGTTTAAAAGAACTAATTTTTGACAAAATATCATTTTGGTCCCTTAACTTTTCAAAATATTTTAATGGTCCCATTGTTTACCACCTATAATAGTTAATTGTCATGTAAAAATATAATAATAACGGTGTTAAGGTAAAATTGATGAAGATTTAATATTGTTGCAAATGTATGTAAAGTTAAGCAACAGAAAGTATGATTTAGCATATTATATATATAATATATATATATATATATATATATATATATATAAAAAGTAAGGAATTTAAAGTATGATTTAGCCTATATATGTATGTTTTGAAAAAGTTCTTTATGTTTGATTATTCTTTACCAGATGAAAATTTAACAAATTTAAATGTTAAATTAAAAATTTTTATGATGAAAATTAATTATTGCAAGAGTTCTATAAAATTTAAAGATACTTGATACTACGTCGAATAATATTAATTTGACATATAATATAACTAAAATAAATAATAATTATAAAATTAAATTTCTGTAATTTTAAAATTTTCTAAAGATATATTATGTATAATTATGATATTAGATATCATCATATTTATTGAATAACATAGTTTTAACATAAATTACTTTTAAAATAATTTAATAACTTATATATATATATATATATATATATATATATATATATATATATCATATTTGATATTATTACATTGTTTATTTATTATGTATAAATAATTGATATGATAAAGATCAAAGTAAATTACGATTGTATTTTTTATTGAGTAAATAAATTAGTTAAAAATAAATAAATAAAATTGATAAGTTGATTAATTGAATATAACAAAATAATGATAATAAGAAATAAATAAAAAACTTACACATTCAAATACTACATGAAGTAGTATTTCAAAAAAATGCTGCTAAAATTTTACATGCTACTTCAAAAATGATGCTCAAAATTTAAAATCTAAATTTTCATTTCATTGAACACATTTATTATTTAACTAGTAGATCTATTTTGCCACCTCTATTCAAAACCAATTCTTTTGATATACTGAATCACTTACACTAACCCATTTAACTTTCTCCATTTTAACACTTCTGGTCAAATGCCAAATCAAGATGTTTTCCTCTATACAGTTTTTCATCATAAACACAAACATAGAAGAAAGCTTGAAATGCAGAGAGAAACAACAAATCTAGTACAGAGGAATCCAAACAAGGCAAGAATTAGCAATGTTACCTGGATTTGGCATAGGAGAGGATCCTGTTTGATTAGTAGATTGGTAGAACATGTAATCATCAAACCTAATCCCACAGCTAGGACTAATAACTGCCCATGCAACCTTTGTCTCACAGCATTGTGGAAATACATCTAACAAACCCTGCAAACACTGCCTGCACTGATCATTTGCAAGATCCCTAGAACACTGAGCCAAACCATACCTTTTCTCATTGTAATCCCAATCATACTCATCCATTGCCCAAGACTTGTTGGTCTCCATAGTTGCTTTTCTAATCAAATTCTCCACAGAATCCTCAACTTTCTTAATCTCTGTTGAGTCGTTAATGCTTTTGGAACCAGTCATGTTCCATATTCCGCTTAAATCAACTTTTCCATAGAAACTTTGGTTAGAGTAACGGATGATACACCCATCATACCATATAACAGCGGTTACACTGTTGGGACAACGCTGAGCAATTTCATTGGCAGCAGTGGTTAGACAAAACTGGCACAAATATCCTATTATGTCACCCCTGCAATCGTAGAATCCATAAACAGCATCATCAGTACCATTGTTGTTGTTCATGTTGCCACCGCCACCTATGGTGGTGCGGTTATATCCTTTGCTTGTGGCTGAGTCAGCGGTTACCCATGAGAGAACGTTTTTAACATTGGTTTGGTATGAAGTGCTGGGAGAATTCTCTGCTGTTGAGTTTTGGCAAAAATTGTACATATAAATTGGTGTTTGTGCACTTGTAGCTATGAGAAGGAGAATGAAGCTAAGAATCCTTAGAGGGGCCATGTTGGGTACTAGGGACTTTACCTTAGTTTTTATGTTTCCCCATTTTGGCTGCTATATTAGAGATTCATTTTCAAGTTCAACCATAGAATTGGCGAAGGAATTGAGTCCACTTGTACTTTGACCACATTGGGATTTATGTCAATTGTAGAGATAAGAAGAAGTTGATTATTGTTGTTATGTAATACGACTTGTCAAGTTTGATTGCTTGAATTAGCATAACTTGTTGAAGACTAGAGAAGCAATGTGGTTTAATTATTCAATGGAACATTCTTGTGCGTAGATTTTTGTTACCAATAAAGTGAGTATTGAACACCATATTTGACTTTTGCTAGAAAGAATAAAGCATTGGATTGGTCACTAGTGAAAAAAAAAATTGTGTAGAGGGAAAGTAATATAATTTAAATTTAAAATTTTATTTAAAATATTTATCATTAGGAGTGAATTAAAAAAAATTAATTTAAATTTTAAAAATAAATTGTTAATTATAGTATTTTTAAATAGTAATTAAATAAAACTAATATTAAAAGTAAATAGATAGAATGGAATTTTTTTTATATAAAATAAGTGTTATTTTAATATAACTATTACTTTTTCTATAATTATTAGTTATGTATATTTAAAATTATAAATTTTATTATAATAAAAAATAAATTAAAATGTACTGATAATATAAAAACTTTTGTTGAATCATCATCTGTTAGATTATTAAAAATTATTTGTTTATAATAATTATTTAAAAAATTATATCTATTCTTTTTAATTGATTAACAGTATAAAAATATTTATACTAATAATATTTAAAAATTAAATTTTTATAATAATTGATTTTGCTTACAAAGAGGTTGAAGAATTAATTTTAAATAAAATTAAAATGATTTTACTAAATAAACTCTGTTAAAAAAAGGTCTCATTTTTAAATTTACTTTATTTAAGCTTATGAATTTATTGGGTTAGCCTTGGTTTAGTAAATCTTTAAGTCCGTCCTTCAATTTATATGAGCTGAACATTCTAATCTTTAAAATTTTTAAAACTTCGTTTTAAGCCCTAATTATAAACAATTATTATTTCATGTTTTATTTTAAAGGTTGATTTAAAGATTTATTTGTATAAAAAGTACCGTTTTTTAATGTTTTATTTTAAGAAGATTGATAATTAATAAATTTTAGCATAACAATATAGTTGGAGATATTACAAAATATCCACATAGTAAAATGAGTTTTTTAATTAATTTTTTTTATACATAATTCAAATTTTAAAATTTTAAATAATTAAATATAATTATTAGAATTAGGAATGAAAGTAGGTGAACTAAACTAAATTTTGAAGTTTAAGTTTATCTTGTTTAAAATTTTTGAAATCTTGTAAAGATTTTTTTTTTATGTCTAAGGTCTTACTTGATTTAAAGCTGACCATGAACCTGATTAAAAATTTATATTCCAAACAACACTAATAAATATGTTTAAAATATATATAAACGGTTGAGTAAAAAAACTTGTAATCTTAAAATTTAAAGATAAAAAAATTATTAAATAGACCTAAAACATATATATATATATATATATTATGTAAATAAAATATATTAAAATAAATATTATATAAATATAATATATTATAATAAATATAAATATATAATATATGAAAATAAATATATCCCTAAATATGTTAAATAGACTTTTTATAAACTTAAATCTGATTTGTTTATCTAAGAAAACTTTTTTAGAAGTTTTAGTCTATCTATTTATTAAATAACCTTATTTATTTCTATTCTTAATTAGAATTAACTATTTGTTGATTAGCGATACAGTTTTTAAAAATATTAATTTTAAAGTTTAATTAAAATACATTAATTTATATTCTTACTCAATCAATAATTTAATTATGTAAGAATTAATTTTAAATAGTTAAACATCTAAAAATAATTAAAATATTCATTATATTAAAATAAAAATTGTATAAAGTTTTTATTTTTTTAAATTGATCTTTAAAAAATCTAAAATAATAATAAATCATTGATTCTTTTCATGATGGTTGTCTTTTTATGGTCTTTCTTTTTACTAAAATTTTCTTTATCTATTTTTGCACCTTTTATTTTTAAAATATATTTATGTTATAAATTAATCATTAAACAACAAACAAGTAAAATTAAAATATAAAATGTATATGAATCCCACCTTATATAGATGTGCTTGGTTTTACAAAAATTTTTCCTCTAATACACTTTGGATGTTGTAATGGAAAGAGACATACTTGGTTCGTGATATGTCACTACACTTCTCGAGAAAACCACCATCTAGCATTAGTAAAATGATCTTTGTTGTTTAATGCAAGTTAGTATCATCTTATATTTTACTCGCTCGAATTCTCTTATACACATTCTTTCACGATTCATACAATAGCTTTGCAAGGAACATTCGAACTGCGTAAACAGTTGTTAGCTATCTAAAAGATCAACTTGAGTAAGATATTTTACTACATCAAAATGATCTCACATTGCAATTTTAACTAGGTAATTTATCCCCTTATTTGAAGATCCATCACTAGATGACTCATTCTCCTTGATAACTCACCAATATTTTGGAAGTAGAAGTAGAGTATGCTCCATAGCCAACACTACTTATGAACTAAAGTAGTTGAAGGAACTACTCTCCAATTTCAACATCTCACACGCAGCCATGTGTTACTTTGTAATAGTGAGACAATACTTCATATTACCAAAATCCAATTTTTCATAAACGTACTAACACATTGAAATTGATTTCCATCTTATTCATAACCTCATCCTACGAAACCTCATCCTTCCTTCCTATGTACCCACCAACATTTGGCTAGAAATATCTTTACCAAAACTCTCACTACAAGTTCATTCACCTCAATGTTGTATAAGTTGAGCATTAGCAATTTTACATATTCCAATTTGAGCGGACAATAAGATATGATATAGATTTGTTACATATCAAACTACATGAGTCTTAACATATTAGAAAATAATTTTTTTCTTATTTTAATTGATTTAATTAATATTTTTTTATTTGCTGTAACTTCTATTACCCCAAAATTTTGACAAAATAAGTTAAAAAAATTATTTAGTAACTTATATCAAAAAACCTTTGAACATAAGCTAAGAAGAACTTATTATAAAAAACATCGTTCCCTTGTTCCCAGAAGTCAAACTATGGGTCAAAAAGAGTTCTTTCCCATATAGTTAACAATTTTGAATCAAGTAAAAGAATCATTTTAAAAAATCTAAGAATCATTGAATCAACTTGGACGAGATCGGTTTCCAATTAACAGATTTGTGTGTATGTGCTGAAGAACCATAGTTAGCACCTTTTTATGCATGTCGAAATTAAAACTCGGGCCGGGTAGGACCACATACAATCTCAGCAACACTGAAAATAAATTGTGAATGGGATCTATATATGATAATAATTTGAAAACTGCAACGAAAAGAAAACTAAGATATGTTATAAACTATTTACAATAATAATAACTGCTTCCCAGTTTATATGAGGTATTTTTAGTAGCAATCATCTACCAAGTGATAGATCACTACTTAGGATTCTCCTTAGAATATGTTCAAAATAGAAATTCTGCTGATTTGCTACAGGCTCTGCATCCTATTACAAAATCTACATATGGGGTTTTTATGAATTGGTTTAATTTAAGAAAACTGAAAGTCTTGATTTCCTTGTCATTTGGTCTTCTAGTCTGATTGCCATTCAAGGAAACAAAGGAATGATGTTTTCTGCAAGTATACACTATCTAATCTTTTTACACTTATATTTTTATCTTGAAAAACATATAAAAGAGGAAAAAATTAACCATATCTGACTAAGTGTTAGAATTTTAATAGAATGACTACATACTTTTCCAGGACTGAAAATATCTTCCTCTACCTTGGTAAAATTTTAGAGACTGTCACATCATTAATTGAAAGATTCTTGGAACTTTTTGAAGTAGATGCTTCTTTTGGGGTCATTCTTCCAACAGAGAATGCAGGTTGATTTGGTTTGAGAAGGGCCATAGTGTCACTTCTTAGCATTAGAACAACAGTGGACATGGTTGGCCTATCTGCTGCATCTTGTTGAACACACAACAAACCAATGTGTATGCATTTCACAACTTCACTGGCTATGTAGGATTCTTCCAGAACTGGATCCATCAATTCCAAACAATTTCCTGCACACCATATGTTCCAAGCCTGCAATTGTGAATGTTGTTAAGCTCTAGTTGGTACCGTTGAATGATTTTTCAATCAGATGGGAGTGAAAACTCACATATAAAAGAAGAGTTTGGCCATGATCTGACAGATAGAATCCACTATTCTTTTTCCCACTAATGATTTCAAGAACAAGAACTCCAAAGCTGAAAACATCAGATTTCACCGAAAATAATCCTTCCATAGCATACTCTGGAGCCATGTATCCACTAACAGAAATCAATAGAACTTTGTTACTCCTCTTACATTAAATGATATATAACGAAAATTTAAATTTTCAACAAAATAAGTACTGAAAACTACATTAAAAAATCCTATGTTGTTTAAAGAAATGTTTGGTATAAGTAGAACTCACTAAGTTCCCATTACTCGTTTTGTATTTGCCTGGTTCTGGCCTCTTTCAAATGTCCTTGCCAATCCAAAATCTGATATTTTGGGATTCATCTCCTGGTCTAATAGAACGTTGCTAGCTTTGAGATCTCTGTGAATTACTCTGAGTCTAGAGTCCTCATGAAGGTAGAGAAGACCTCTTGCTATTCCATTGATAATGCTTAATCTTAGATTCCAATCAAGTTTCTTTTTCTTTTCATAATCTGAAAACATAAAGATAGAGAAGAGATATCAGCAAACAAAGCAGTATGTGAAGCAAAAACCCTAAGGGTTTGTTTGGTTTTTTGCTTCCAGTTCTAATTTAGTTTTAATTACAAAAATGTCACCTTGTTTTAACTTTGTTTCCTATTTTAGTTGTTTTTACTATTTTCTATTCAAAACTTAAAAATTGGAAAACGAAATAAAAATAAGGTAACATTTCTGTAATTAAAACTAAAAAAAAATAGGAAAGAGAAACATAAACCAAACATGCCAAATGGTTAAGTATTGACCTTAGTATGGAAAAAAGAAAAAACAGAAGAATTATATATTCAGTCACATTTCTAGATATAGCCATTTTCCCCTAGTAGATATCTTGTAACATGATTATTACTTACATAAAATAACTTCAATTTACTTTCACATTATGAACATTAAAAGAAAATGTCCTATAACTTTTTGGTGTACTATTATCATGACCCGGTGCTCTTATTCTTGAAAACAAGAGAAATCAATGTCATATACAGCTCAATTGTTACCTGCTAACAACATGCAATAAATTTCTACCTTATTGTCAACTACTTTAAAGCCCATAGCAGCGCCATTTGTCTTCTCTTGACAGACAAGATTAATTTAAGACTCAAAAAGTTGAAGAAAAAATTACAGTAAAAACTAAAAGCTACCATGAATACTACTGTTCAATGAAACTATCTAAAAACATACCAAACAGGTGAAAATCGAGACTTGAATTTGACAAATGCTCATATACAAGTATCTTTTCATTTTCCTCCCAGCAGCATGCCAAAAGTCTTACAAGGTTGCGATGCTGCAATTTAGCTATGAACATTACTTCATTCTTGAACTCCTCTGAGCCTTGACCAGAAGCTTTTGAGAGTCTTTTGACAGCAATTTGTCTTCCATCTGGTAGAGTTCCCTGAATAAAAGATTGTGATAAATAAAAGCACATAGAAAGATGATGATAATAATAAGGAACATATATAAAAAATTTCAAATCATCAATACCTTGTAAACTGGGCCAAATCCACCTTCCCCTAATTTAGAAGCTTCGGAAAAGTTATTAGTACTCTGTAGAATTGTGATTAATGGGATTGTAGGCAGGTCTGCATTCAGTGTTTCCTCAGTTTGAACATCATTATATGAAGATAGAGGAACTGTATCAGGTATCAACCCATCTACAAAAACATGTTTCTGAGTTCATATTTGAACTAAATGGCTATATATTTTAAAATAAGCTATCATACAAATGCTAGCTTGTGTTATTGTAGGAAATTACCTTTTCTAACTTTCTTCCTGAACCATAAGAAGTAGACACTGAAACAAAGTAGGACTACAAACCCCAGCACACTTAAGCTAATGATCAAGTTTCTTGTCTTGCTAGTACCTTCATTGTCTGTAAAAGTATAAAAGATGAACAAATATTTTTTTAATTTATACAAATTAATCAGATTCACATTCCGTAAATATGTAAACAGATATATGTTCTCCAAAGGAAATCTTAGGCCAGAAGAAAGTGATTATGATTTTGAAAGAAACAAAAGTAATTGTGTAATAGGAAGTTGGGAACTGAAGATTAGGCATAGGGATTAGGAAGTGAAGATGCTTGACTGTGAAATGGTAGAACATGTAGAAGGTGACATGGCATTCTCTACCGATGTTAATGTAATGTCAAATTGCAGGGTTTGATCACTGTTATCCTTACACAAGTAACCACCCCCATATGTCATATTGCAGGGTTTGATCATTATTTGAAGATTTTTCTGAACTCATTTATATACCTTGTCCAAAACATAAATTTTTAATAGGAGATTGTAAATTTAACCAAACTCTGAGTTGTATCAACGATCAAACATAAGATTTTAGTACATCATGTATGTTTAATCTATAGAATAACTTTATATATAAAGTAATATGTCAAACCGTATAATGGACGACAACTTGTGTATATATTATTTTCTGAATTCAAATCAGTATGGTTGTCGTATTCAGAACCTATTCAAGGCCAACCATTAAACCCTCTTCTTCACTACCCAATTACATAATATCATATAGTTAAATCCTCACTTATCAAGAATCTACCCAAAAATAAAGCAAACTAAAAGGCAACCATGCAGGCTGCAGCATTCATCCCAATATTGTTAGGTTCCTTTTTTCTTTAAGACATTTCTTCAAACACCATAAAGGCATAAAAAGCATGGAACGAGGTAAGGAATTACACACACAACTCTGAACTATCCAAATGAAATAGCTTAAGGTGCATTAGAAGTTGGATTTTGAAGAAGAATGAAGGGAGGCAAACTTGGTTTAATTCTAAAATATTATCATTTTGTAGTGAGATTTTGAAAATTAAACTAATTATTAATAAAATATTAGTTTAATGTGCATTGTTTAATCGTGACTGAAATAATATTAATTAAATATATTTTTTAAATATTTATAATATATGATTTATAAAAAATATATTTATAATACAGTATATTAATATCATAATTTTATATAATTAAAAATATTGGTTTGATTCGATCTTCATAACTCGCTTAGTAATTTAGACTAGAATTTCTTCTTTTCTATTTTTGCATTCTTTTCTTCCATTGCTATCAAAATTTCTTTTTTCATCACAAAGCATTCAATCACACCAAACTATTTATAGAGGCCTTCAAATTTAAGAAACTAACACACTCAACTTTATACTTATTAGCACCAATAATTTTAAAAAAGTGGTTAGAATTCTTTGAAAAAAAAAGTTATATTGACACTTTATGGTTCTAGTTTTGTTTCATGCAAAGAAAGTGAACATACTAAGATATTATAGATTGACTCAATTTCTTCAGTTATGATTCATTCGTTTGTTAATATCATGTATTTAAGTTTTATATCTTCAAATTCAAAATCCTGTTTGAGAACGAAGCCAATTTTAATGACCACCAAAAACTTCAATCTCTCATCACAAGTATTTGATAATCTTTCATTGTTAAGAGTGACAATTACTTCTTGTTCTAATTATGAGTGTTGTTTTCTTTCTTTGCAATGTCGATGAGAATAGAGAAGGAAACACAAATAAAAAAAAGAAGAAACTCCATGTGGAAGAATAAATTAGGACATCACAAAGAATAATTTTAATTATATTGAGAAACAACTAATAGAGAAGAAAATGTTTACAAAATAAAAAATATAAAAAATTAAATTAAGAAAAAATTACAATGATATTTTATGAGATTTATTGAAAAAAAATTGATATTTTTTTTTTGTTTTTTACATTATTTTGACTTCTCTTACGTATATAATATCATATAAATTTAAAAAAATTTGTATAGAGTTATATAATTGAGAAAAGGTATAAAATGTTATGTATATATATAAATTAAAAAAAATTGTGTAGAATTAAAAAAAAAAAGGTATCCAATTTTTTTTCAAAGAGATGTCAATGTAATTTTTTTTAAAATTAAATATATATAGTTAAAAAAAATATAAAATAATTTTAAATGATAAAAATGTGAATTTTATTTTTAAGATTTTAAGAAATTATTTTAAAATGATAAAAACTTATATTATTTTTTATTGTTTTACTATAAAATAATTACACTCATATATAATAATTGATATATAGAGACATACGTCCAAACATGTAGATTAATTTTGTGGGATTGATGTAATTTAATTAAATATTTTAGATTTTAATTTTATATATATAGCTATATTATAAAATTAAAAAATTATTATTTATAATTATTTTCCCTACATTTGAATATGATTATTTCAAATAAAGGATTATGTGATCTAAATAACACACATTATTTTATAAAATTAATTATATAAACATGTTATATATTTAAATTTGTTTAAAAGAATTAAATTTATACAAAATATCATTTTGATCTCTTAAATTTCAAAATATTTCAACTGATCCTTTCATTTATCACATATAATAATTAACTGTAACCTTTAAAAAAAATAATGATGTTAAAGTAAAATTAATGAAAAGTTCAATGTTGCAAATGTTTACAAGGTTAAGGGACTTGGACTATGATACATTATATATATATATATATATATATATATATATATATATATATATATATATATATATATATATATATATATAAGTAAGGGATTTAAGATATAATTTAGTCTATATTTGATAATTTTTTATAAAATAAAAAATTTAACAAATTTAAATGTTAAATTAATTTTTTTATTATATATTAAGTGTACAAAAAATATAAAATTTAAAATATATTTAAATACTTCATTAAATAACATCAATTTAATGTATAATATAAAAATAAAAGTAAATACTAACTACAAAATTAAAGGTTTATAAGTTTTGAATTTTTTTAAAATTTACAAATAAGATCTATTTGATAAAAAAAATTTAAATTAATGGTTAAAATAATAAATTTTATATTCTATAAAAAGTTATTAATTTTGTATAAAATTTTAAGGTTGATATTTGATGCCAAAGAATTTTGACTCATATATATATATAATTATTTTTAATTTTTTTAATATATATATATATATAATTGATATGATAAAGAACAAAATAAATTAAGATTGTGTTTTTTATTTAGTAAAATTAGTAAATAAGTTAGTAATAAGTTTAAAAATTAAAAAAATTAAAAAGTTAATAAGGTGGTAGATTTATATTTGGTATAATGCAAAAAAATAATAAAATTTAAATTCAAGATCCTCATGTAAAACTAGTCTAATTCTTAATCCTCCTAACTAAATCAATCCTATGATTTGATAAATTTTAATTTCTTAAGCTAATAGATTGAATATAACAAAATAATAATAATAATAAAAATAAAAAAAAATAAAACAATTATATGATCAAATATTATATGAAGTAGCATTTTAAAAAATATACTTACTAAAATGTTACATACTACTAGAATAAATTTCTTTGGTAAACATATCTAATTTAGCTAAACAAGCTTTTAAATTATTCACCTAAACTAGAAATTATATTAAAAATGTTACCAAATACAGTCAAAGCAAAAGGTGGCAAAATATGGGCCACCCAACTCAATGTGGTTAGCCCATTGCAAGCTGCCAACTATAATAGATTAAAATGATACCTAACTTAGTTAAGCTTGGATTAGGTTTTATTAAATAGAATTGAAAAGGTTCTAACATAATTGAAGCTCAAAGTTTAAAATCTAGATTTACATTTTATTGAACAAATTTATTATTTAATGATCCATCTATTTTGACACCCCTACCCAAAACCAAAATTCATTGTATATGTTAAATCTTTTACACTAATCCATTTTGACACTTCTGGCCAAATGCCAAATCAAGATGTTTTCCTCCATACATTTTTTCTTCATTAACACAACCATAGAAAACTTGAAATACAGAGAGAAACAACAAATCTAGTACAGAGGAACCCAAACAAAGCAAGAATTAGCAATGTTACCTGGATTTGGCATAGGTGAGGATCCTGTTTGATTTGTAGATTGGTCAAAGTTGTAATCATCAAACCTAACCCCACAGCTAGGACTAATAACTGCCCATGAAACCTTTGTCCCACAGCATTGTGGAAATACATCTAACAAACCCTGCAAACACTGCCTGCACTGATCACTTGTAAGATCCTTAGAACACTGAGCCAAACCATACCTTTTCTCATTGTAATCCCAATCAAACTCATCCATTGCCCAAGACTTGTTGGTCTCCATAGTTGCTTTTCTAATCAAATTCTCCACAGAATCCTCAACTTTCTTAATCTCTGTTGAGTCCCTGATGCTTTTGGAACCAGTATTGTTCCATGTTTGGCTTAAATCAACTTTTCCATAGAAACTTTGGTTAGAGTAACGAATGATGCATACATCATACCATATAATAGCGGTTACACCGTTGGGACAAAGCTTAGCAATTTCATTGGCAGCAGTGGTTAGACAAAACTGGCACAAATATCCTATTGTGTCACCCCTACAATCATAGAAACCATAAACAGCATCATCAGTACCATTGTTGTTGTTGCCACCGCCTATGATGGTTTGGTTATATCCTTTGCTTTTGGCTGAGTCAGCGGTTACCCATGAGAGAACGTTTTTAACATTGGTTTGGTATGAAGTGCTAGGAGAATTCCCTGTTGTTGAGTTTTGGCAAAAATTGTACGTGTAAATTGCTGTTTGTGCACTTGTAGTTGTGAGAATGAGAATGAAGCTAAGGATCCTTAGATGGGTCATGGTGGGTAGTAGGGACTTTACCTTAGTTTTTTATTTTTGTTTCCCAATTTTGCTGCTATATTAGAGATTCATTTTCAAGTTCAACCATGGAATAGGCCAAGGAATTGAGTCCACTTGTACTTTGACCATATTGGGATTTATCACAATTGTAGAGATGAGAAGAAGTTGATTATTGTTGTTTATGTAATAAGACTTGTCAAGTTTGATTGCTTGAATTAGCATAACTTGTTGAAGACTAGAGAAGCAATGTGGTTTAATTATTCAATGGAACATTCTCGTGTGTAGATTTTAATTCCCAATAAAGTGAGTATTGAACACCATATTTGACTTTTGCTAGAAAGAATAAAGAATTGGATTGGTCACTATTGAAAAAAAAATTGCATGGAGGAAAAGTAATAAAATTTAAATTCAAAATTTAGTTAAAATACATTAATTTATATTCTTATTCAATCAATAATTTAATTATGTAAGAATTAATTTTAAATAGCTCAAATTTTCAAATTTATTAGAATATTTATTATATTAAAAATAAAAAATTATATTAAATGTTTTTTATTTTTTATTTAAAATTGATCTCTGAAAAGTCTAAAAAAATAATCAATCATTTATTCCTTTTCATGATGGTCCTCTTTCTCTAGTCTTTTTTTTTTATTATTTTTTTCTTCTTTTGTTTTTATAATATATTTATGTTGTGAATTAATTATTAGACAACAATGAATCCCACCTTATATTTATTTCGCTTTTTTAAAATAATAAACGATTTTATTCAATCGTCATCTGTGACGTTTGGATCTTAGATATTCTTCTTGTACTTTACTTTATATTTGAACTTTCCGTGCCTTTTTTTTTTTTTTATATATATAAAAGATATCTGTCAAAATTATTGGAAAGAACAGAGAGGAGTGTAAGAGAAATGAAAAAGAAAGTTGTAGTCTGTGTGACCAATCATGGGGCCTATCCTAGTATACACCAATTACGAAACACCGTCCAAAAATAAAATAGAAATTTGTACAAAGCATTGCTAGAGCTTCTCTTCACACCTAATGAATTTTGAAAATAAAAGGATAGAAATAATGTAATAGTTCAAAATCTTCTAGATAAATTTTATAAATTATGAAATAATATTTTTGAGAAGAAAATAAAAAGAGAAATTAAAGAATTAAAATATTTTATAAAAAATTATTTTTTTAAAAAAAATAACGAAAGTGTTGCTTAAATTAAAAATTATAATGGATAAAGTATAAATAATTTAGAGTAAAAATTTAATTTTTTTAAAAAATATAAAATTTAACAATAGTTACTATAATGCTATTGAAAGAAATTAATGAAATACTTAAACTAATTATAAAGAATTTAAATTTTTTAATAAGTGTTAAATTATTTTAAAAAACAAGTAAATGATCTAAAAATAAATTAAAATAAATAAAAGAAATAGAAAATTTAAAAATCAAGTTTAAAATATTTTTTAAATAATTTTTAAAATTAATCAAAATGCTTCTAATACTTCGGATTGATGAGAAATTATAATATAAATTCATAATTCATGTTTATCTTCAAGTTAAATAGATGTGTTATTAGTAGAAAGGTGAGTCATTCATGCTTTAATTTATTAAAGGATAAAACAAGAATAAAGAAAGAGAAAACTAATTATGATTAGGTTGAAATCTTATTATAGTTAGATTATATTTAACTATGATAAGATTAATTAAACCATTGTAAATTTTAGAGGAAAATGTTTCACCATTTAGGAATAACTTTTTAAAAAAATAAAGTTACAAGTGAAATGACTATTTTGCTTTTAGTTAAAAATTAAATCCTTAGGTAATTTTTGGTGGTCGAATTTTACTAAGGCTAAAAGTTATCCTTGTTGTCTCATATATACTCATCCAAACACTTAGCCAAGTTCACAACATCAAGCTTTCACCTTAAACTTTTTCCTAGATCAAAATCTAACTAAGTTTAAGCTTCCATCCTTAAATCTTAAGCCATAAATTAAGTAAGGGAAAAAAAAAATCCCCCATCCTCTTGAAGGATTTTCATTTTGGGACCACCACAAAGGTTTATCTTCATCACAAAATCCACCAAACATCTTTTATAGCCTCAACAAGTAGGATGCTCTCTCCTTAAAATTTTCTAAGTGCTTTTATTATGTATGTTTGCTTATTCTTCTTAATCTTTGTGGATCTCTTTTCTAAACCCTGGGATCCAACTTTCTTGGATATTATTTTGCTTAAAACTGTCCTAATCTTTTAAACTAAGAATTTATCTTTTTAAAGAATTTTTACAAGTCCAAAGTGGAGCTTTAATGATTTAAAGTGTTTATTGGAACTCCTTAAGCATTTTAATTGGTTAAATCTTCTTAAAAATAAATTTTAAAATTTTTTTGACATATTTGATAAAGTTTGTTCAAGCTTTGAAGGTGCTCAAGTGGAGGTTATTTAGAGTTTAGAGTAGATTTTGGGAATATTACCTTATTTAAGCTTAAAGTGATGTTCTATTGTTTTATTCTCTCTAAACGTGAAAGTTTATCCTTTTTACCACATAAAGCTAAGATCTTAGATTTTAAAACTTAAATAACCTTAAACTTGGAGTATAATGGTCATGGTCTGAAAAACTTTAAGCAAAATCTATAAAAAATTAAACTCTGAAAATTAAATATTGGACCTTTATGACTAAAAAATAAAGAAAAGGACTTTTGGATATGGAAAATGTAAGAAAAATTTTCAAACATTACCCAAGAACAAAAACATAAACTAAGGGAAAAGACTTGTAAGGATTTGAGATAAAAACAAATTTATTAAGTTCCTTTACTTTAGATCTAACAGTTATGATAGTAAAAGTTTGGTAAAAATATTATCTTAGTGAAAGGTTAACCATTTGGTCATAGCCTTTTTTACGAGGAAGAAAAAACTTAAAATTTACAAATACATGATAACTAATATCCTTCATAATTTTTTTAACTTATAAGATTCACACATGGAATTAGAAAAAAATTTAAATTAAGAGACTTTGGTGGACAAAAATGACCATTTAGCCTTAGCTCCTAAATTAGGAGAAGAAAGATTGAATTTTTTTTAGAATTAACTAATTAACTCTCCTAAGATAATATTTTTAAGAAAAGTAATATTTTAGGCCAAAAATAAAAGAATAAATTTAGTAAACTTTAAAATACATATAGGTCCTTCGATCATACCTTAAAAGGACGGGTGTAATGAAGTTACAAAATTTTATGATTAATTAGTTTAAGAGCTTAAGCCAAAATCTTAAGGAAACAACTTCTAGGAATAAGGAAAAATAAAATAGAAGTTCTTAAAAGACACCAAGGCCATTTGACCAAACTTAGATATATTGCTAATTAAACTATTTTTCTTAGGCATTGGACTTAGAAAATTGGTCATAAAGACTAAGAAAGATGAACACAAATTGATGAAATTAGCGAAGAGAATTCGACCAATGAGGATTAAAATTAGTTAAATAAGATTTAGTAAACACACTTTTGAGAAAACAAAAGGTTGAGAGGAACCTAGAAAGAATGAGTGTTATAGGTTTTCTTTGAGAAACTTATTATAAATATAAAGAATGTAAATAACTTGGTGTCGGTGTATAACCGTATGAAGGCAAGTGCACCTTATCGTTTTACAGAGTAAAGAGTGAGTAAGAATATCGTCTCCACAGGGATTTGGTTCAGGTATTGAATTTCTACTAGTCCACTAATTGAACTCGGTTATGAGAGCGCGTAGGCAAGGCAAATGCGCGCGTAGGCAACGCAAACAGAAAATAACAAGAATCTCATGTTTTTGTCACTGGGTTGGAATTCTGTTCTGGTATGCCTAAAACTAATCAAAATAAACTCAGAACTATTTAATACTCAATAACTGATTCGAATATGAAGGAAATCAATCTATGGAAAGTGTTAGGATTGGATTTCACCCAAACTTCCCTTTTGTAACAGTGGATCATTATGTGTATTCAAGATAAAATGTAGTTGAAGATTGAATTCACAAATATTGATTGAAGGTCAATCCCTTGACTCATCAATTCTTCACTCAAATTAGGAATCCTAGTCCCTTAGTAATTCCTAATTTGATGTGAGCCTTAAGTTCAAGAATTCAAACGATCTCACAATTGCAAACCTCTATCCCTAGAACCTTCACAATTATGTTATTCAATCCCAGTTCCAATTCTAAAACCAATTTTTCAATTACAAAGAAGAATTTAGATTCAATTTATAAGTGGCCAAGTCATAGAAGCATTAAGTGAGGAGATGAATAATAAACTTTAAGGAAAAACAATCTTGAATACATATAACGTATCCGGTTTACATAGGTTCAGTCATGGATTCCTCCTTCCCTAAAAGAAATCTAGTTACACACAATGATAAAGAAAGAAAACAGAGGAGAGGATGAAAGTCAAGAGCATGAAGACACGTTGCAATTGCTCTTCGTCCTCAACCCTAGAGTTCCTCCTTCATCAAAAACAGAACCAGTGTCTAGGGAACGAAGGCGACTCTATTCTCTGCATTCGATTCTGGAGATAGATCAGTTGATAAAATGATTGATGCCTTGTTTTCGTTCAGTTCTGGATTTTTATAGTTATTATTCTGTTGCGTCGCGTGTCCAACGCGGCTGTGCTTGCGTTGCCAACGCGATGCAAATAACAGAATGTTTCTTTTCTTTCAAAAATCTTCATGTGCTCCACGTAAGTCCGGTAGTGTTGCCAAGGCGGAATCCTATAAAAGATTGCAGAAATTAAAACACATTAGATTTATGAAAATTTATCGCCTAAAAGGCTTTAAGACTGCATTTTTCATATTATGTATAGGTTACTCAGTTTTATGTCATTTTCTCATGTTTTAATGGTCTTTTATACTTCAATTACTTGCAATTACATCGAACTATGTTTCAAATAAGTGTCTTATTGGACACTTATCAATGATAACTCTTTATACTACACTCTTATCACGGATCTTCAATTGTTTCAACTTATGAAAGTAACATCAAGACTTTGTTTACCCATTTCTTGGATTTTATTTTATTTAACCAAAATTGCATACAAGAAATATTTAGGTAGACTTATTTGATCTATATCTTTCTTTTGATTCGAATGGATTCACCCTCACATCAAATCCTTCACCTTGCAAATTGCCTAGATTTCTTTAAATAATAATTTTTGTTTTCATTTTTTTTACAAATCTCTTTTATTTATCTTATTTTTTTTCTATACATTTCTTTTTGAGTTTTTTTCTCATTTTTTCACATTTGAATTGAACACTTTTATTTACAACAATAATAAAAAATTATAAAAGATAGATAAAACCTGATTTTAAATATTCTAAACTTTGATACCAAATGATATGATTCATCCATCATAAAGTGAATCCAAATACGAAAACGTTAATTTGGAATGTCTTGAGAATTAGGATAGAGTAAAAAAACTCAAACAAACCATGATCTACCAAAGAGAGCTGAATTGATCAAAGAGGAATATAAATATTACCATGACTTGCTAGAAGAACTAATATTATTAAGGAATAGTTATTTGCCTAAGAATCAACGAAAATTGACATAAATTGTAACTTGTTGAAAAGCACCAAGGTTAACAAATTGGAATTTGACTTTTATCACAACCAACCAAAAGAACCACTATTATTAAGAGGTAGTTCTTTTTTCAAAAATAAAGGAAATAAGTTCATATGGAGATGAAAACTCTCAAAAAGAAATATTATTAATCATAAAATTTTTTTAACATTGAATTCCTAAACTCTGTTATATAACAAACCTAATTGGCTTAAATTAAAAAAAATATCTAATAATAAAAATAAGTAACAAATTCTAAAAAAATCCTAATCAAATTTCAAATCAAGCTAAAATATTAATTTGATAAAAAATAATTAAAATAAATCACTTATAAATCAATTACAAATCTTAATTAGATTTGTATATTATAAATTCAAATATTTAACTCTAAAGATTTGACCATGATAACTTTTTATGTTTTCTTCCTATCCTAAATCTTCTTATTTAAACTTGCACAAGTAACATTTAAATTTTGTTTATCATTTTTTGAATTTTATTTTATTTAACCAAAGTTACAGAAGTCTTTCGATGAGCTAATTACATCTTTTTTCATCTTGCTTTTCATGCTATGATTATCTTTCTAGATGTCTTTAACTTCTGTTGAAGACTGCTTCATTATCCTTATGTTGAAGAATAATTTGTTGACCTATACCTTTACTAATCTTCTTATGACATCCAGTGATAATGTGGATAATTAAATCCTTGAAAAATTGAATATCTTCATTCCTTGTATGTTTATATCCATCTTTATGTAGGTTTCTACCATTGTATTAAGTGGGATAAAATTTTCATCGTTCTAGGCTTGCAGCAACACACCTTGGTACCTAATATAAGAAAACCTCTTACATAGGACTTTACTTCTTGTCTAGGGTCTTATTTCTACAAGACATTGTTCAAACACTTGTTTGGACTTCTTCAATCAGGTTTCAAATTCCCCCCTTACTCAATTATGATTAAGACCAAATCATCATCCATTGGTATCACCTCTTTTGATAGTAATTCTTCCTCTATGATTTTGTTTTGAAACAAATAATTCCTTTAACATCATGCACTTTCCCTATATAACATTTTTCTTACCTTTCCAAATTTTCACTTTGCATTTGTAACTCTAATTCCATCCAAGCTTCTTTATCAATTTACCTTATTGTTATTTTGTTTTCTTTTCCTACCTCATCTTATCCCTATAATGGTCTGTGTATTTCACATCCTCTATTACATGTGTTTGGTACTTGTCCTTAGAAATTATTATAAATTCTTTTTTGTTACTCTCTTCTATATTTATTTATCTTACCCTCATCTTGTATGTTTCTATCCAAAAATAATTCAATTATTCCTACATTCTCTTAAATCTATGAATGCTTTTGAAATGTATAAACCCAAAACTTGCTCTTTTAATCATTTTGTCTTTTTTTTTTTAAGAAAATGTTGTTCAATAAACCCAATTGCATAACACTTTTCATAAGTTATGTACACCATATTTACTAAGAAATTTTGAAAGTAGTATGATCATGTGTCTAACGCTTGACCTATAGGAAGAATACGTCCTCTTTTATTATTCCCTCCTATCGTAGGCACACATGAAAATGATTAAAAGTCTTTTTCTTTGTCTTGTTGATCTAATCGTATTGATTCTCCCCTATATTACACCATCGCCCATTCTCACTCGCTCTATCCATTCTCGTTAATATGTATTGTTCATATTGATGTATTATCACCAACAACATATGTTAAGTATTCAAGTTCACACTTTCATTAATGAGGGTTCAACGTAACTTTCATAGAAAATAGAACAGAACTCATATAATAGGAAGAAAAATGAATTGTATTTTTAAATTCATTTTATCAAGGATGAATACGGTTTGAGAATATGTATGAGTTCATCTTTATTTTATTCTTATTTTATATTTTATATTTTATATTTTACTATGATATTTTTTAATATTGATATTAATTTAGAATTTGTAATTTAATGTTAGTTATTAATTTAAATCATGGTAAAAGATTATATTTTAATGATAATTTTATAAAAAAGATAGTGATGATTTTAACATTCATTTAATCATTTTTTTTAAATTTTAATTTTAATAGAAATTATTTACCTAAATACATTTATTAAAGGTTTAAAGTGACCAACAATATATCTGTATTATCCATTACAAATATATTAATAGTAAAAAAACTATTTTGGAGTGATTAAAACTATTTTTAAAGAAAACTATATATATATATATATATATATATATATATATCTTTTGTATTATTGACAGTTTTAATCGACAAGAAATAACTATATTTATTTTTTCTATTTTAAGTGTTAAGAAATTTAGAAAATAAATTATATTATGATCATATAGTAATTTTTAAATATAATTCATTATAAAGACAACTAAACTTAAATAGTTTGTTGGGAATAAGTAAAAGTAAAATCAAATATTTGTCCATCTATATACGTTATGAATAACATGACTTTATTCATGAAAAAAAATTGTAACTTTAAGAGTACCACAACATATAAAATATAGGTCATAAAATAAGATTTACTACAACATAGAAAATATTGAAGTCATAGATCTCATTTTTTAATCTTTACCTGATCATATCTATAATGAAATTTAATTCTTGAAGTCTTCTAGAAATCTGCCGGTGAATTTGTTGAAATTATTTAGACATAAAATAAAAAATTTGTAACTCTTCTAGTAGATTGCATAAACAAGTAATTGTTGACGCATTTTAGAATTAATACATAAAAAAAAACTTAGTTCACAAGCTTCATTGTTATAAACAAAAAGAAAAGATTAAACTATTATAAATAATTATGATGACTAATTTAATTATTCAATAATTTCTTCTATCACTAATTAGAATCATTCAAAAAACACAAAGTTAGAGTGATAGAGAAATTTTCGTTAAACTTATGTCACACATGTCGAAGAAAACAATTGTTGATAGTATTGGGAGCGAAAAATTTTGGTAAATTCATCATGAATTTGTCAACTCAATAAAAAATTAGATTGAAAACAACATACCTTTCTAATGCAATTATAGTAGTTAAGATATTTAGTAGAAACAATTTTTAATAGTTAATAAATAGGTTACTACAAACCTATAACGAACTTTAATTAATAAAAAATAAAAATTAAATAGAGCAGAGCCTAGTATTCATAAATCCTAAATGGTAGAATATAATCCTAAAATTAAGGATTAGTAAAGAAAGAAACATTTGATTTGACATGTAAATATCATCAACATAAATCTTTTATTAGTACTTTGTGATATAATTAATATTAGCAGCTTATATCCATATTTAAAAATAAAACTATTAATAAAGAAACAAGAAAATTAATCTTATAATTCTAGAATTTTAATGCAATACAAAATGCTTTGCTGGTGATTCAAATTTTATGGTGAATAAAATCACATTAGATTATTGGAATTATCTGAATCACAAATTATAGATATAATATAATGAAATAAAACATGCTAATGAATCACATCACATACTAAAAAAAGGTCGAGTTATGCATGATCTAATTTAAAGAAAACTTTCAAATTTTTATTTTTTATTTTTTTTAAAATCTGAGGTGGGGACAATGCTCCACTATAACTTCAACCCTTAAATCTCCTTTTTATTTATTTAATATTTCAACTATGCCTTGCTTGTGCGCATGTCATACGTGTAGTTATGGCTATGTTGTTTTAATTCTTTGTTGCTTTTACATGGCTGACATTAAAAATATGGCTGTTATTTTTTTTATTGGATTTTTATTACTATTTTAAGTTTTAATGGTTACGAAATGAGTCAAATAAAGAAAAAAAGGTTGATATTATTTGAAATCATTGTGAATATGTTCCACCATGTTAAATGCAAGTATTATTCACATACTTGTTGAGGTGATTGCAAGGATGAAATATCACTTTTTCATAGCAAAAAAAAAATCATTGTCTACCTATATGTTTTGGAAGATATAAAAGATATGATGGTGAATCTATTCAAAGATAGACCAAAGATTAAAGAGGCTATTAGTAATGAATGAGGTCTTGAAAGATAGAGATTTGGTGGTTTAAAGTATTTGCAAATGCATCTATGGTAATAATTTACAATTCAATTTAGTGAGAAGTCTTTTATTTGTTCAAATCCTTAAATTTGTTGGTAAACATGGAAGAAGTTTAAAACCTTCAACATATCATGATGTGAGAATATCTTACTTGAAAAAAAAAAGTTGAAAACATATAACAAAGTTTGGATAAGTACATGGTGGAATAGGAAAAATGGGACAACACATTGATATGTGATGGTTAGACAATGGGAAAGGAAGATGCTCATCAATTTTTTGTTAATAGTCCAAGTGGGATTATTTTCTAGTACTTTATTAACACTAGTTATTGTGGTCAAGGATGTTAAGCAAATATTTCAATTATTAGATTGTATGATAGAAGAAATTAGAGAGGATAATATAGTGTAAGTTTGCTAGATAGTATTTCTAATCTTATGGTAGAAGGAAAGATATTGAAGGAGAAGAGAACCAAATTATTCTGATCCCCATGTAAAGATCATTGTCTAGACTTAGTCCTTGAAGATAGTGGGAAGCTTTTGGTATTTTATAATACCATTTCAAATGTAAAAAATAGTTACCACATTCATATATAGAGACACACGATCTTAAACTTTTTTTAGAAAACATTATAAAGGAAGGCAATTAGCTAGACTAGCAATGACAAGATTTGTAATTATTTTTCTCATCCCATGATGTATACTGCAATAAAAGAATGCTCTTTAGTTTATATTTGCTTTAAGAGAAATGACTAATAATAACCATGATAGGAAAGAAATGATATCAAACAAATGATGAATATAGTGTTATATGATGTTAGATTTTGAAAATCCATCTAATATTGTTTAAAATACATGACTTCACTTGTGAAGGTTTTAAGATTTATATATGGGGACTCAAAACCTGCTATATATATATATATATATATATATATATATATATATATATATATATATATATATATATATATATATATATATATTTATGAAGTTATGGATAGAGCTAAAGAATAAATAGTTTTCAACTTAAAGAATCAAGAATCAAGATTTTGAAAAAATGTCAAAGATAATTGCCCATTGAAGTTTGCAATTATATAAGCTTGTCCATGTAAACTATTTATTATCTACTATCAACTATCTAAATTTAAAATAAGTATAATTTTAAGTTTCATGAATTGCATTTTAGGTTGTAGTAACTTGAATAACTTCTTAATTTTTTATTTTATTATATTTTATTATGACAAAAAAATTCAATCTATATAATGAAGTTTTAATTTATTTATATAAGACTATTTAAAATTGTTCAATAACTTAATTGATAAGTTTTATTACATTAATTTTTATGATTTTGTAAAGAGTATGACAGTCAAATTTGATACATTATTTTAGCTTTTCTTTTGATAGATATTTGATGGAAGAGTTATAGAAAAGAGAAAAAAGAGTTATAAAATCTAACAATAAGAATTGTGTTTAACAACTGGATGCGAAAGAAATTGGATCATATTTTTTATCAAATTCATATTAAGAAAAGAAATTTTTTAGAATAGGAAAGATTAAATGTTGTTATTTTTGTTAAGTATAAATTTTAACTTAAAATAACATAAAAATTTAAAAAGAAAATAGAAAAAATAATCATGATCCTATTTATCTATTTTACAAAAAATCAAATGATGAGTCATTAAGAAGAAATAGAACCTCCTAATTAAAACCTTATGAGTGAATGTGCATGAGTCCTTCACTCTTAAAGAAGAAACTCTAAGTAAAAAGAAGAAGAAAGATATTTGTTCAAAAAAGTAATATTTATTATTTATTAATAATATATTATCCTATTTATTATTATATTTATTCAATAAATTTAAAAAATTTAAATGTTAAAAATAATAAGAGAAACTTTATTATAGAAGATAAAAGTGAAATTAAAAAGATATTATAAATAAAAAATAATAGAAAAACATTTATTATAAAAGGATGATAAATTTAGTGATATTAATATTAGAGATGATAGGTGATAATTACACATATTTATATTATAAAATTTGACGTCTTATTCATATTTTTTATGGAGAGAAATTTATTCTTTTATGTAATTAGTCACTTTTTTTTATGGGATTTAATCATATTAATTTTTTTTTTATTTTTTGCATGTTTTTGACTTTGAACTTATCTTTATAATTGATTTAATTTTAAATTCATTTACAATATATCCTATTTATGTAATAAATTATTTATTTATTTAACTTAAAATTATTTATATTTTTATAATTTTAAATATTTTTTATATAAATATATATAATGTTTAATTAATGATAATGTACCTTTACATTCACAATATAATTTATGATACAATGATCATGTTTCCAAAAATAACTCTTCCAATGTACAGTTTAAATTTCAATTTTATAATTATGTCGACTTTAATAAATTCCTTGTAAGTGAAGCTCAAATTATGATACATAAGTGCTTAAGTAAGTTGTAAGAACAAGATTTAAAGCAGATAGGTATATGAAAGACGTGACGTAGAAATCTAATCACAAAGTATCCATATTATTGATTAATAAGATGGGAATTTGACATGCTAAATTTAATTGTGCAACAATATTAAAGTTTCTTGTCCTTAAAAACATGTAGCATTTGGTGACTTTCGCATGTTGCAGGAACAACTCATCAAAATGACACCAATGTCGCTTCGTAACAGGAATTTTTCTTTTAGGAAATTTTTTATTTTAAACTATTTTAATTTCTATTCTTCACTACTAAATCATTCCTTATTTTTACGTAATAGAACGGCTAACTCCACGTTACAAAATTAAATATTATATTATTTGAGAAATAATACTAAAATAAAAATATTATTTTACATAAGTGCACGTTACAAAATAATATTATATTTCTTGTCAATTTTTGTCTTGCTGTAACTTTTTTTAAATGAATTGCAAGAGAAAATAGTTTTTTCTGGTAGAAAAACTTTTACAGTAAGGAAACAAATGGAAGAAAAGAATAATGCATAAGTTTATTTAGAAAAAATAGATTGCAAAAGTTTTTAGAAGGCTGGAATTTAAATTTTTTAATTTATATAGTTTTAAAATTAAAAAAATAATATATTTTTTAAAATAGTTAAATTTAGAAAAGAATTTTATATTTTTAATATTAAATAATATAAATTAATTTTTTTAAAAATTTAATAAATGAAAATATTAGTTTTGGTTTTAGTGTAAAAGTTTTTAAAAACATTTAACAAAAAATTTGCAAGGAAAATAAAAATTTTATAAAAAATATTATGTAACGAAGCATAGAAAAAAAGAAGTACTTTTCCAAGAAAAAGTAAATTGCAAAGCTTTTAAATAATTGAAAAGAAGGGATTGAACACAATACTTTCAAGCAACTTTACCAATGAATGAGTTAGCTTATATAACTTAATTTTAGTGTACAAACGAAATAGTATTTAAATACTTGACAATTAACCATGAAAATTTTATAATTTTTTTCATGTATTACGCAATTATGCAAATATTATAACATATGTTATACTAGTTATATATTTAGATTAAATCAATCTTAATAATTTAATATTAAAGAGATTTAAGAATATAATAAAAATTATTTTAAATTAATAAATATTTTTATATAATTGTTTAATTAATTCTTAAAATTACTTTAATTTGATCAAAATGTTAAAATAAGAATATGATAAAAATTCTTTTAAATTAAGAAATATATTTATATAATTTTTTAACTAATTTTTAAAATGACTTGAATTTGATCAAAATGCCATAACAATAAATGGTTGAGTAATTTTTTTATTTTTGAATAGTATTTTTTAAAAAATTATTCCTTAAATTTAATTGAATCACAAAATTTTTCAAAATCAAAACTTCAATCATTTATACTATTCAAACTTGACAGGTATTATGCAGTGCATCTGATCGGCAATTGACTTATAAATCAAAACATTGTCACATCAAATCCAACTTAATCAATTATATGGTTGAAAACTTAAATATGGGTTAAGAAACTCATCGTTTTATTCCTTACAAATTTTGGATGGATAAAAAAGAAAATTAAAAAATAATGTATTTATTATATTAATAATTATTATTTATTTATATAATTTTATAAATTTTTGTTAATTAATTATTATAATATACAGATCTTAGGTTTATATATTAATTATTATTATTTTATATAATGTATTAAATAATTAATATTAATTATAAAATTATTTATTTAATTATATATATAATTAATCGATGAATATAGTATTAAATTTTTAATATAAATAATTTATAATGGATTAAGTTATTCTGTTTTCAATGCCTATATAGCACGTGGCTTCTGATAAGTTATAATATAGATTTATTCTCATTCCATTCATAAAATTTGTATAATTTATCTCTTGATAATTGTATTATTATTATTATTATTCAATAATTAATATCAAAGCTGTGATAGATACATATTACACCTACTTCTTTATTGTGTCATCACTAATTTGACGAACGAAAACTGAAACATAAATGCAATCGTACAAATACTGTTTTTTAAATTTTGGATTTAAAGATTTTCTCCATAATTCTTGAAATTGATTTAAGAATTTTGTTTCTTATGATTTCACAACTAACATATAATTATATTTTTCATATCTTTGTTGATAAAGACAGAAATAAATAAAGTTATCCGACAGAATACTATAGTTCAATTTATTTAATAAATAAATTATATTTAAGTTTATAAAAAATTATTTAATTTATTAAAAATTATTTTTATTTATATATTATATATTTATATTTATTTTAATATATTTTATTTATATAATATATATATATATATATATTTTAGATTTATTTAATAATTTTTTTATTTTATAAATTTTAAATTTACAAATTTTTAATTATTTATTTATATAAATTTTAAATTTATTTATTAATTTTTTAAAATATAGTCAAATTTTAATAAAATAAAAAAAATTTTAATAAATTATAGGTTCAAACTTATATTTTAAATTTTTTAAATAAAAATTAATTTAATTTAATTTACTTCTATCTTTGTTCGTTGGCTTATGAGAGGATTGAATTTTTTAACAATTTTAAAATAAATAATTATTTTTTATTGCATTCTTTTAGTTAAATTATTCTTAAAAAATCAATGCTTGCTTTTTCAAATTTTTTTGATAAAATAATTTATAATTAATAGATTTTATGTATTTAAATACTAATAAATGTTTAAAAACTATGATAAATTTTTATTTAAATAGTTTTAATATTAAATAAAGAAAAATTTAAATAATTTTTTATTTAAAAAAAGAATTTCTAAATATTTTATTATTTTATTTTTTAAAATTATTATTTATAATTTTTTCCTATATTATTATTTTTTTAATAATTACTTGTTTTTATTTAAATACGACAAAGAATGAAACACTTCTTCTCGCAAGTCCGAAAGCATTTTTTTTTCTCATTTGAGATTTCTCATCGATTTACAAATAACAAAAAAAAAAAAAAAAGAGAAGAGAAAACAAACAAATATATTAGGATGCCACTAATTTACAAATTCAATACCCCTTATATATAAATTAATTAAGATTTTCAAATAAAAAATTAATTTTAAAAATAGTAATACATATAGCAACAAGAATAAAATATCATTATTTATATATTTCTATATTATTTATTTAAAAGGTAAGTTAGATATTCAATAAATTTAGATTTTTATGATAACAACTTATAACAAATGAAAGAAAAATGAGTGAAGAATTAAAATATCATTATATATTTCTAAATTATTTATTTAAAAAGGTAAGTTAGATATTCAATAAATTTAGATTTTTATGATAACAATTTATAATAAATGAAAGAAAAATGATTGAAAAAAAAAAGGTTCTGCATCGATGATTTTAGGAGAGGGTTTAAGTTCATGACAAATTTTTTTATGTGGGTATCGTCAAAGAGAAATCAAAATATATAATGGTAAATTTGTTAAAAAAAATAATTAGTAAAATATATTTAACTTTTTTTATGCAATTAAAGTGTTTTACCTTCTTAATCTTCTAGTGCATGGTGTTTTATTTTTTAATTTAGATGTGTGAAACATTGATAAAAAATATTTTTATTTTGTGTCTAAATATATGTGATAGGAACAAAATTTTTTATTTATAGTCTTTTTTTACCACAACTTTCAGTTAGGTAGATGAATAATGATCTTATCCTTTTATAAAAAAGAATATATGTAATTTAACTTTTTTTATTATAAATATTAGATTCATTATGTTTCACACAAAATTTTTATCACACTTATTAATTAAATTTAAAAATTAATAATATATATATATATGATATTTTTTAAAAAAATTCATATCAAATCATTAAAAAAAAATTATATAATCATGTCAATTATGTATATTTGATCTATCAATTATTTGACATTAATAGAGATAATTTTAAGTTTATTGCCTTGCTACAAATATCCTTTGAAGTACTGAATGAGAATAACACAAATGATAAAACAATGGGTTAAAAAATTTCTTGAACCTTACAGAGCAGAGGTAGTATTGATGCTGATGTCCAATGAAATTCAACATTTTATCATGGTAACCATTCTTTTCATCTTGATACCTAAATTTAAGAATGATTAGCGAGATGAAATGGGAATTTTGATTAAAGAATGATACTAATAATATTTATGATACAATATCTAAGTTTTTTTTTTTTTACGTTTTTATATTCCTTGCCAATATATTTAATCAAACTCTAAATTTATGATTGTGTTAAATCACTTATAAAATTAAAAATATTGTAAGGCTCAAATCACCCACTTGATATAGCTTAAATGTGAACTTTCTTATCCTTTCACTGTTTAACATCACTCTCATTTTCTCTCCCTGACTCAATTCCTTTCCCATTCACTGAAGCAACTCTGATTTCTAAGAATTAGAACTAAAATGTATAAGAATCTTGTTTGTCCTTCAGAATATTTAACATAGTTGTTTAAAGAGCTAAGATAGTTGTGGATAAGTATTAATATAACTAAAATTCTCCATTAAATGAGTCACTGATTTCTTTCAAATTGGTTGTGTATAATAACAACTTTGCTTTATTATGGAGGTTGAAGAATTCCATATTCCTTTCATCTTGTCCTCATCACTCACTAGCTTTATGGATAATAATTCTGCATCACATTATCATGAACCAAATAATCAAGAAGATTAAAAATGAATATTGAAGCATGAGTATCCTCCATTCATTAGATGGTAAATACCCATTATGATGCTGGCACAAGTAAAAGCCAACTCAAGGCCTAGATATAATTGGTAGGTTATGGTGATCACTATCAAGTAGGTGAGAAAAGCAGTTTCTCAAGGCAAATTAATGCTAAATCACAAGTTGTGGAGCAGTCATGTATGACTTTTCATCTCTTCCATATTTTTGTGGCATATAAACAAAATTTAAGCATTCTCAGCTTCTCCTTATCCCCCACCCCCCCTTTTTTTTAACTCCTCTCATGATATGTCAATATTATTAGAAATATTTTATGATGATAATCACTTTCTGTTTAAATCACTTCAAAACTCTCTTTTGACCTTCTTCAATGACTTAACCACTTACTTGTCACTATCCTAACTCTCTCTTTCAGCACAATACTTCAAGCTGTTGTTAATTAGCAATTTAATTATGATGATAGTTATTGTCTTAAATTTCTTAAACTCTTTAATTACAAAATACAGAACTCATAAAAGAGAAATGGATTGAATAGTTGACACAAATGAACTCATGAAGTGCATAGATCTACATCTAGTTTAAATAATTTTTCTTACATTTTATATAATCACAAAAAGAATGGACTTATCAAATTATTTATGTTGGCTTAAAACAAGTTTTGAATAATATCTCTTTCATTTAACTACCATCACGTGAAGAATGGACTTGCCAAGAAAATTTTGTTGACTCATCAAGTCATCAGCAAAAGATTATGCGCTTAGGATGAATAATAATATATAGTCAAATACTTCACATGATATTTTCTTAAATTACTCTCTGCACTTAACCAACTCCATGGAGCCAACAAAACTCAATGTGAGATCAATATGTTCCTTTGCTTTCTTGCTATTGCTGAGCTTCGAACCACTTGTTTCAAAGGCACAATCACCCAATTATGTAGGAGATGATTGCCACAACACCACCGAAAAGCCTTTGAGCAGTACATACAAAACAAACCTTAACAGCCTTTTCACATGGCTATCTTCTGATGCAGCCACAAGCAAAGGTTATAACCATAACAGCATAGGAAACAACACCCCTGGTGATGCTGATGCTGTGTATGGCCTCTATGATTGCCGTGGTGATGTGGCTGGATACTTTTGCCAATTCTGTGTCTCTACTGCTACAAGAGAAGTTCTTCAGCGATGCCCCAATAGAGTATCTGCCATTGTATGGTATGATTTCTGCATTCTAAGGTACTCTAATGAAGACTTCTTTGGGAATGTTACAATATACCCATCATGGCATGCTTTTGGAACAAAAAATGTGTCCAACTCAGTAGAGATTCAGAAAGGTGAGGATTTTATGAAAAGTTTGATCAGAAAAGCTACTGTGGAGACCAACCAGTTGTTCTACATGGATGGATTCAATTTGAGTTCTACTCAGAAAAGGTATGGCTTGGTGCAGTGCAGCAGAGATCTCACAAATGATGGGTGCAGACAGTGTTTGGAGGCCATGTTAGCACAAGTTCCAAAATGTTGTGAGCAAAAGTTGGGGTGGCAGGTCTTGGCTGCAAGTTGCTTGATAAAGTATGATGATTATATATTCTACCTTTTTCCCACTCAAGCATCTTCAGTTCCTGTGCCTAATATGCAAACAGGTGATACTTCAATTACTTTTGGTTTTCTTATAATAATAATAAAAATGTGAAGAAGAAAAAGAATTATATAGTGTATGTTTGAGAAAGATTATTTCCCCTCAAATAATTGCTTATTTTTTGAAAAAAGTTAAAAATTATTATTTTTACATAATAAGTTGAACCAAGCATGCACTTATTTATAATCTTGGATTACATATATCTGCTTTTTTATTTATTTATTGAATCAGAACCTGATTAAATCTTAAAAAGAAAAATAATTATTCTTCTTTGAAACTGTTACAGCCAAACAAGGAGGTTCTGGTAAATCAAGAATCTTGATCATTGGCTTAAGTGTGTTGGTGTCAGTAGCTCTGCTAAGTTTCGGTGTCTTATGCTTCTGGATCAGAAATAGAGTTAGAAAGGGTAATTTCCTGCAATTACACATGCTAGAATTTGTTTGATGGTTTATTTCACATAATAAAAAATGAACTCAGAAACTTCTCTTTGTAGATGGGGTGATACCTCATGGTACCGTTCATCTGTCTTCATATCACAATGTTCAAACTGAAGATACACTGAATACGGACTTGCCTACAATCCCATTGATCACAATTCTAAAGAGTACTGATAACTTTTCAAAAGCGTCTAAATTAGGAGAAGGTGGATTTGGACCTGTTTACAAGGTATAGATTGATTTGGAATTTTTTATGTAGGTTCTTTATTATTGTCATTTTTTTATATGCTTTCATTTATTGCAATATTTGTCAGGGAATTCTACCAGATGGAAGACAAATTGCGGTGAAAAGGCTCTCAACAGCTTCAGGTCAAGGGTCAGAGGAGTTCAAGAATGAAGTAATGTTTATAGCTAAATTGCAACATAGAAATCTTGTAAGACTTTTGGCATGCTGCTTGGAGGAAAATGAAAAGATACTTGTATATGAGTATATGTCGAATGCAAGCCTTGACTTTCACCTGTTTGGTATGTTTTCACATAACTTCATTCAATTGTAGTGTTCATGGAAGCTTTTTAGTTTTTCCTGTAATTTTTTTTTCAACATTTTATGAGTTCTGAATTAGTCTTTGTCTATGGAGATAAGACAAATGGTGTTGCTGTGGTCTTTAAAGTAGTTGGAAGTAAGGTGGAAATTTATTGGATATTGTCAGCAGGTAACATCTAATATTGATATCCCTTGTTTTTAAAAATAAGAGCTACAGGTCATGATCATAGAATTAGTACCCAAAACAATTATGCAACATTGTCCTTTACCTCCTGTTCATATTGTGAAACTAAATTGAAGTAATTTTATGTAATCAATAATCATGTTACAAGATATCTGTAAGGGGAAAAAATGGAGATATCTAGAAAAGTCAGTGAAGAAATAGTTCTTCTGGTATATTTTTCCATTCTAATGACAATACTTATTATTTGTAATTTGCTAGTTTAACCTTTTTTTTTGTTTCACAAACTGCTTTTGTTTTTTGAGATCCTTCTCTGCCTTTATGTTTTCAGATGATGAAAAGAAAAGGCAACTTGATTGGCAACTAAGATTAAGCATTATCAATGGAATAGCAAAAGGTCTTTTGTACCTTCATGAGGACTCTCGACTTAAAGTTATTCACAGAGATCTCAAAGCTAGCAATGTTCTATTAGACCAAGATATGAATCCCAAAATATCAGATTTTGGATTGGCAAGGACATTTGAACAAGGCCAGAATCAAGCAAATACAAAACGAGTAATGGGCACATAGTGAGTTCTATTTCTATAATCGGTTTTAACTTATAAGCACTTGGTTGAAAAATGAAATTCCTTGTTATTTATTCTTTGATGTAAAGGAAATAACAATTTTTATTTGATTTGCATTAGTGGATATATGGCTCCGGAATATGCTATGGAAGGACTATTTTCAGTGAAATCTGATGTTTTCAGCTTTGGAGTTCTTGTTCTAGAAATCATTAGTGGGAGAAAGAACAGTGGATTCTATCTGTTAGAATTTGGTCAAAGTCTTACTTTATATGTGAGTTTTCACTCTTAACAAATCAAGAAACTATTCAACAGTTTTAACTAGAGGTAATCAATATTCAAAAACCACAATTACTTGCAGGCTTGGAAATTATGGTGTGCAGGGAAATGTTTGGAATTGATGGATCCAGTGGTGGAAAAATCCTTGCTAGAAAATGAAGTTGTGAAATGCATACAGATTGGTCTGTTGTGTGTTCAGGAAGATGCAGCAGATAGACCAACCATGTCCAGTGTTGTGGTAATGCTGAACAGTGACTCAATGGCCCTTCCAAAACCCAACCAGCCTGCATTTTCAGTTGGAAGAATGACCTCAGAGGAAGCATCTACTTCTAAAAGTTCTAAGAACCTTTCCATTAATGATGTAACAGTCTCTAACATACTACCAAGGTAGTGGAAACTTGGATACAGACCTTTTCCTTTGTTGCTTAGAATGACAATCAAACTGAAATGGGAAGTCCTATGATGAGAAATAGGATTAAGCGCATGGAACAAACACGTCAAGATCTCATCAAGAAAGCTTACCAAAAAGATTATGAGGATCCAAACTCAATTCCAACCTAGATTAATTTACATGTAATCATATCATCGAATCGAAGATCGGTTTTTGATTTACTATAACTTGTATTAAGATTTGATATTTATATACACGTAAAATTAGTTGCAAGTCAAATTGCAATCTAAGTAAAAATTTTTATTTGTTATCTTTTTATTCTATTAGGTTGTTTGTTTAATAGGAGTTAGGGTTTCACTGTAAAGATAGATTTTGATAAATAACAATAGTTTTCTTTGAGAGCTTTCATTTTTTTTTTTGAGTTGATTCCCTTAGTTCTTAGGTAAATAACTAATCTTGTTAAAGTTAGCTCTTTTGGTAGGTCACGGAATGGGTCGCGGGATCGCGTTCCCCTTACAAAACAAATTGCAATTTGTGTCGGGTTTGATTATTGTTTTCACATTTTGATTCATTCCATGAATCATATCAAAATCTTTATTGATCAAATAAATAATTAATTTTAAAATTCAAATAATAAATAATTAATTCTAAATATTTTAAAACTAAAATATAATCCTAATTAATTTTAAATATTTAAAACTGTAATAATAATATTAATTAATTATATAATTTAAATTTTTAAAATTCAATAACTTTTTATCATAATTCTTCACATATTTCAAAAAGATTAAAAAAGTTTTTTAAAAAATAAGAAGAAAGAAATTTTTAGTGGGTTTACATGATGTGCAAATATACAGACTCCTGTACCTTTTGAAATATGAACTAAACTCTAGATACATAAGTTTTGGTGAGTAAAAAAATCTTGATTTAATTTAAAGAATCACTTGTCACATTAGATTGCATAACTTTTAGCTTCTCTTTTTTTTTTTTACAAATAAATCATGCATCATGTGTATGCATTGATTCATAAATGTTTTAAAAATTATACCTTATTTTTATATAAGCAATCCCAATTTTCAATTTATATTTATGTAGGTAACTTTATCAAATTTATCTTGCATTTTAAATGCCATCTGAAAGCATTAAATTAACTCTTATTCAATGCAATCTAATACTTTTCATACCTAAGGAATAAGTTAATAATCATAAAAGAATAAAATGGTTTCTTATTGCCTATATGAACTTTCTTTTTCAATCACAAAAGTTGAATTTACATGTTTTTAATTTATTATTAAATAAAGTCCATTTTTCCATGCTTTATTCTCTAAGTTATTGTATTGTGAAAAAATGTGGTTAAATTACTTTTGATATTACATTAATTAGGAATACAACTTCATGATCATTTAATATTTACACAAAATTATGATATACATGTACATGTCAATTTATAATTGTTAATTTCATTCATTACTACTGCTTAAAAATCACAATGTGTGCATATAAGAAATCCAAATTTTTTTCATATAAAATATATTCCAAGAAACCATCATAGTATACATCTTTAAATTCTTTCAAATTAAAAATAATGATTTGATCTCCTTAATAAATTTAACTATATAGGTTTACTTGGCAAAGATTAAAAATAAATTTATTTATAATTTATTTTTATATGAATTAAATTTAATTAACATCTATTATTTTAGTATAATGAGAATCTCGTTAATATCATAAATATCATAGTTAATAATATCTATAAAATATTTCGAATATCATGTACATAATAAAATATTTTTATAAAATAAATGTATTTTATTCATACTTAACCATGGATATCCTAATAATTTGGATATATTTATATTAAACAAGAAGATTATCTATATTTTTTTTATTGAATCTCATCATCATAAAAAATTTTCAATAATATAACTTTAATTTTTTAATAAATTTTTATAATATTATAACTTTATCACAATATTTTTCTATCACTTTCTTTCTAATCTTAAGTTTCATTATAATAATAATAATATTATTTTATTTTAATCATTATAAACTTTTATAAGAATAACATAAAAAATTTAAATATTTTATTGTAAAAAAAATATCTTTATTTTTTTTCATATAATTTAATATTTTATAATAAAAAATTATACTAAAATACATGTATGTTAAAACAAAAATGCAATACACATTTAGATAACTATAGTACAGAATTTACAGATAAATCCTTAAAATTGTTAAAAAAATTGTTATGTTATAAATTAAAGCATGTGATATTGTATTAAAGAATTTATGAACCTAAAATAAAAATAATAGTACACATAAAAAGCTTTACCACAAGCAACAATTAAAAATTAAAATTGTAATGGTTACTCATTCAAATAGTAACCATAAAAAATATTGCTTCGATAATTTCTTAAAAAGTAATTAAAATAAAACCATAATAAATTTTTAACAGTCAAATAAATAAATAATTTTAAAATTTAAATAAAAATTAATAATTAATTCTAAATATTTTAAAATTAAAAAAATAATCATAATTAATTCTAAATGTTTAAAAATTAAATATTAATAATAAGTAACTATACAATTTAAAACCTTTTCAAAAACATAATTATTATCCAGTTCAAATTGAAATCAAAGTAAGAACCAGTTCACAATTTTACTTGTCTATATTGCATAGAGATAATGGCTCATCTTGTTTAGATTTATGCTTTCACAAAAAGGTGCTAGTACATACACAAACTTTTGAAGAAAAAAAAAAAATCTAGTTATAAATATGTGTGTGTGTTCTTTAATAAGTAGTTTATAACACTGCAAAAAAAAAAAAGTATATAGTTACAAAAAACATTTCTGATGTCCAATTTACTTCCCATGCAGTCATGTTCTCATTTAAGGCACCGTTTAGCTAGTTAAAGAACTTCAATATTTTGTTCTATTTTTTTTATTATTTATGATTTCTGTTCTTGCCACGTGTATATATATATATATATATATATATATATATATATATATATATATATATAATAGCCAAATATACTTTTGTGGAAGGATGTTTAATATAGAGTTATCCCATTTAACTATTAAAAAACTTCGATATTATTATTTTATTTTTGTATTATTTATGATTTCCGTTATCGCCGCGTGTACATATAACGATCAAAGAAAAATGATGCATATCACTTTCAATGATATATAGATGACGGATCATAAGTTCATAACTAATGTGAATCGTTAAGTTGTTAGTTATCTTATTATGGAAAACTAACTAAAAGTCCAACGATGAAGTATAACTTTTCCTTTATTCTTTTACAAGATCTAATAATCTTAAAGATATGATTTTTTAATACTAATCCCCTATATATTAGGGTTTATTTTAGCATCGAGGATAAAAAAATTTTGTTACATAGTATCCTAAGAATGAAAAGTAAAAAAAATTAAAAATTACAATAGAATTAATCAATAATATTTTTAAATAAAAACTTTTTATTTTTAATTTTTTAACTAGAATCATAAAAATAGAGGTAACATCTCTCAATGAAAACCCTATTTTTTAACGATTAGTATCTCCAATATTCTAGAGACACACTGATTTGGATTTAAGAACGCTGGTTAACAAAAGTTATTTGGAAGAGTCAATGTTTCAATTAAAAAAGTATTGATTTGCACATATGGGTGGGTGGCTTAATAAATTGCACAGCGATACAGCTAGAGATAACAATGAATAAAAGTGGGAGCTACATAGAATGCTCCAAGAGTACATAGTGATTGTTCACAATGTCTATAAATGGTGGAATTTAATGTGCTGGGTATAGTTTTGTTCATGTATTTAATGTAGAGGTATATAAAATACCTGTAATTTTTTAGTTATATAAGGAAAGAAAGAAAAGTACTTCTTCCGATTGAAAATATAGCAGTAATTTAAATTTTGTAGTCTGAAGAAGGATTTTTTTAGGAGCACTTTCAAGGTTATCAAAATGTTTGTTATATGACATTTTCTTTATCATAATTTTTTTTATTATTTAGTGAAATTTATGTATTCAATAAAAAAATATTTTCAAATGAGTATATAGATGAGAATGTGTTATTGCGTTTTCTATATTTAGATTTAATTTGTTTCAAACTAATAAATATATCTTGTATACACATAAGAATAATCCTAAATCTCAATATAACATCTTAATTAATGAAAGGAGAAGGAGATGTTTAAGTTATTTCATAAGATAAATAACTCTATGCTAGATAGATTAATGTAATTAACCTGTAATATTAAAAATTATATATTTTTTTTATTTTTTTATTAAAAGATTATTAATCTATTTATGATGAGATAATTTAGATGAATTTGAAGAAATTTTTTCTCTAATCATTAATTTAGTATTGATTTTTTAAAAATAAATAAATATGTAAAATGAAAAAATAAGAATATATTGATTAAAAGTTAATTATAACTGCAAAATACTCTGATTAAAATTAACGATGGGTAAACTCACCTTTTTAATCTACAAATTTACTCACCTTTAATTAGTTAAACCCATTAATTTACTTCGTTCACTTAATTATTATTCTTTTTAAAATTTGTATGAAATATTTTCATTAGAAATGAAAGAAACAGAATGAAGAAAAATTTATCCTTTTATTGTCTTTTAAGCAACAAACTTTATAACAAATTATCAACGATGACTAGGTAAACAAATCCCTAAAACAGAAAGGAAGTATATAGATAAAATAATATAGAAATTAATATAAAAAAGGGAACTGAATTGTATATTCCCTTTTGGTATATTAGAATTTTTTATAATTTTTTTAAATGAATCTTTACAAAACAAAAGCTGAACCTGAACTTCTTTTGAAGTAGGTGTTTAAAAATTTTAGATGTCTCTAAATGATTTCTTAAATATTTTATAAAATAAAGATAAAAATATAGATATAAAAATGATTTAATTAGTAAGAAAATAAAAAAAAAATATAGAAAAAAAAGAGAAGCAAAGATATAAAGATGTATACATGTTAATTCTCAACAATTAAGAATTGGATTTAGTCTTAATTACATTGAATAAGAATACTAAGAGAAACATTTTTATAAAAAAAAACACATTTTCAATATTTTTCTGCAAACCTTTTTAAACTTAAAATTAAAGTATTATTGAGAAAATATCTTTAGGCTTAAACCAAGTTTAAACAAAAAATAAGATACCATTAATAATGGATAATAATGATAATAAAAAGTCTTTTTTTTTTTACATATAGCAACTAAATAAATATTCAACATATATAAAAGAAATAATAAATAATAAAACTTGAAAGTTTTTGTTTAATATAAATAAATACTATTTTTTTATTATTTTTTATAGTGATTTGTCTTTATATAAGTGAGACAAAACATAGTTATTTAGAAATAAAGTAAGATTTACAACATATTTAATCTTTCATTAAACTAATGACCTCATTTGCAGAGATTATTTTTTGCTTTTCAGAATTTTTTATAGTAGGTCTACAAGTGTTCTCTTAATGTAGTATTTGCTACAATTGCCTTCTTTCTTTTTTGTGTAAACAAATATATGAAAATGGTTAAAGGTCTTTTTATTGTCTTACACTGCATAAAGAGATTGTTTAACTGTTAATTTACTTTTGTCTAAAGATGTTTTTTTAGTAGACTTTGAATCTTTAGACACTAAGTGTTTGTGGTGTACCTTAGATGTTTTTATTTAAGTTAACTATTCAAACATCTATTTAACAGTTTTCTTTCTACAATTATATTGGGACCTACAAGATGAATGAATAACTATATATATATATATATATAATTAAAGTTATATCATTGTTAAAATTTTTGAAATATAAGAATTTCACATATTCAAGGTTAAAAATCTTTTTTTTTATAATAACAAATCTTTAATTGTTAATATAGTTTTATATATAGTAACTACAATACATAAATATTTTAAATAAATATCATAAGATGCACATACAACAAAAGCATTATGACATATATTTCAAATCTAAAATATATATTATTACTTTTTCTTTAGACATCATCAGGATATATATATATATATATATATATATATATATATATATATATATATATATATATATATATATATAAATGAATATATAGATTTATAATATTAAGAAAACAAAAATTTTGCTAAGAAATTATTCATATGTGTCTCTTTACCTTTATTCAAGGTGGAGTCATTTGACGATGTAGCTTCCAAATTCATAATAAATTTTGCTTTGAGTATAATTAATTTTTGGTTGTCATTTTTCCATATTTTTTAAACGAGCCTAAGAACACTTACTAAAGATTAAACATCAATTTTATGAATTATTAGTTATGTCTTTTGGATGCATTTAGCATATTCATAAAGTTAATGAATTATGTATTGTATATTTATTTTGATAAGTCTGTTGTATTTTAATTTTATAATATTTTTGTATATATAAAAATTTTAGATGAACATGTGCATCTCCTTAAATATATTTTAGAGATTTTAAGAAAAGAAAAGTTATTTGGTTAGATTTAAAAAATTGTGATTTCTATAAGATAAAGTTATTTTTCTTAACTGCATTGTAAATATTAGAGGCAGTGTAATTAGTATCATGCAAATTATATGAAACATTTAATATACGCCATCAAAATAATGAAAATAAGACAGATCATTTGCTGTATCAAACATGATCTTGAATCATGTCAGAATCATAAAGAATTGTCTGAATCGTACTAAATGGGACAATCACCTGTATCAATGTGCGGCTAGAGCTCTTTAGCCTGGTCATGCATGGAAAAAGATCAAGTTGTTGATGATCTAAATTTAAAAAATTTAAACCTATTTATTTTTGTTTTATTTTTAGAATATATTTTCAATTTTTTAATACTTTTTAAATTTGTTGGGCTAACTTCCTGTTCGGGTCCAATAGATTACATGTATAAAAAAGGTGGAGAGTTGCTTTACGCATCCCCTTTCGTATAAAAATGATAAAATTATTTCTACAAATTTAACTTTCAAAAATGTAAATTCGAGAAATTTAGATTTTTTTTTTTGAAAACACGTATTTGGAAGGTAAATTGTACCGTGTTTATTAGATCTGCAAATGTGTATTCGAAATGAGAATATAAATTTTCAAATGTCTGTTTTTGAGAAAGGACTAAAGTGAATTCTGAATTCGTTGTTGCAAAATGTTAGATGGAAGGAGTGTGAATATATGTTCCGAAAAAACATTTTCATAAGTAGTGAATGAATTTTCAGAAATGCCTATTCGAAAGATATTTTTCAAAATGAATTTAATTACTCTCTGAATAAGCATTTCTGGAAGCTTGTTAAATTTATTTCAGAAAAGCATTTCTGAAAGCTTAATTTATTTTGAAAAAATTATTTCTAAAAACTCATTAAATCCATTTTGAATAATAAAAATAAATTTTTTGAAAATCTATTAAATCCATTTCGAATAATAAAAATAAAGGATAGTTTTATATATGAAAACTAAAAAAAAAGAGTGCAAAAAAAACTCCTCGTAGAACTTTTTCAATTTACATTTTGCACAATTTTCTATTCGTATTTGGTTAGTTGATAGGAAATAGAACAGCTTTTATGCCATTTGCTTTTCTTTCGCCTAGTTAGTCTTTACTTCTTTTTATTTAAATTGTTGTCTCACTGTGTTTTTCATTTGTTAAATGTTATTTTAATTTTTTATTTAATTTTTGTTCCTTTTTTTTGTTTTATTAAATTTTATTCAAATTTTTATCCTATTTTTTTAGTTTTATTAAATTTTATTCTATTTTTTATTGAAATTGTTATCCCATTTTTTTGTTTTAGTAAATTTCATTCTAATTTTTTATTTAAATTTGATCCCAATTTTTGTTTTTTTAGTAAATTTCATTCTAGTATTTGTTTCTTTCTATAATTCATAGGAATTACATTTATATCATGTGTTATTTTTTATTTCTTTTGTTATTTTAAATTTTAGGAAAGTAAAAGATGGATCAAACAAAAAATAAATAAGTTGATATTACATAAAATTATTACATGAAATTTTGTACACAGACTAGTTGGGGTGATATTGTAAGATGAAACATTATCTTGCTAAATAAAAAAATATTAGTATTTGTCCATTTGTTCTAAATGATGTAAAAGAGACTATTAACCAAGATTATTTAGAAGAGGTAGATGGTGCCCAAGCTCCTAAAAACGGAGGAACTTCAATAACTATAAAGAAAAAACAATGAACGATATCTTCAATAATAGAGATTGGATGGATTATGTGAGATTTCTAATAACCTTTGACTAGATTTTTATCATGTTATCTCTAATCATATATTGACACGCAAGTTATTACAAAACTTTTCTAACAAATTAAAAGATAAAAGGATTCTGATACCCTTATTTTATTATAAAGGATTCATTGAAAGTATTCAATCAATCCAACGTTAAATTAATCAATTATATTAGATAGATTATCTCTACAAAATTTTATAAAATTTAAAAAATATTTGATACTTTAAAAAATAAATTCTAATTAATAGATAATATACCTCTTATAATATATGTTAATTTAAATTTATTTAATCAAATATCAATTTTTTTTAATTTTATAAAATTTTGTAAAAATGATCTATATAATATAATTTATTAATTTAACGGTTGATTTAATAAAATTTAATTAGTTGTGAGAGTTATTAAGTGAAGTAACTTTAAGTAACGTTACTTGTAGAGTAACTTTCCTCCTTTTATTATATATATATATATATATATATATATATATATAGCATAAATAACGTGTACAACATCAAATAAAAAAATATGAGTTTTCAAAGTTATTGTGAACTATTGCTACTTCACTACGATAAGTCTCATAATTTCAACAAACATTTTTAAAAAAATTATACTAGATCAAGCTTTAATTAGATTATCCTTTTCGTTAATTTTGTGTTTGGATATAGTATTCTAAAAAGAGAAAGTAATTTTTGAAATAATTTAAAATTATAAAAATTAAAATATTTTATTTGGATATTTTTTTATAAGAAATTTTAAATTCTATACTTTTTAAGAGAGTATTTTTAACAAATTAAATAATAAATTCCTCCAAAACAAGTAGAATTTAAATTTTATTGAAATCCCTCCCACATTCTCATGAACAACATTTCTCTTTTTCTTTTTGTATTTCTTTCTCTCATTAAGCTATTTTCTCTCTCACTGTTCTCTTTTATTGTTCTTACATATCTTTCTCTCTTGTATCTCTAATCTTAGGACATAATATTTTCAATATTAAATAATATAATATTGTACTTGGATGAAGTATTTCAATATTTTAAGAAATTTTAAATACTTAGAAATTTAAATGTTTTTATTTTAAAAATATTTTGTTTTAATAAAGAAATTTAAATTTTTTATATTTAAATTTTATTTATTTAGAGGATGGATTTTAAATTTATTGAATTTTATATTTGTATGTTTTAATTTTTTTATTTAAATTAAATAATTTAATTTTTACTGTATACAAAATTTTATATTTAAATATTGATAGATTTTCTTTAATTTTGTTCCTATTGTTTTTGTTCACCAAAAAATTTATATTTACAAATATTTTTATTATGTAACATATTTAAATAGGATAATAACTTAACAAATGTATATAATTAAAAGAATAGTAAAAATACAATTATATTGTTTGATATTGAAAATATTGTGTTAAGAGATAAGAGAAAGATGTGTGGGACTAAAAAAAAATAATGAAAAAGAAAATAATACAAATAAAGAAAGTAAAAGAGATAGAATTATTGTTCCAGAGAATGAGTTGAAGAACTTGGAGAAATTTAAAATTTCTCCCTTACAGAACATTGTGGATATTTCAATTCCTAAAATTTTAAATTATCTCAAAAATTACATTTCTTCCTTAAAATATCTCATTCAAATACAAGATCGTTGTATTTTTCTATTCATTTTATTATGTAAATTTGTTGAATTATTATGCTGTTTAAATATATTGCATAATAAAAATACTTGTATATCTAAATTTTTTGGTGAAAACAAAAATAAGAGAACCTATGAATATATAAATATAAAATTTTGTATATAATAAAAATTAAATTATTTAATATAAATAAAATATTTAAAAATTCATCATCCAAATAAAAATTTTAAATATAAAAATTTAAATTTCTTTATCTAAATAAAATAATTTTAAAATAAAATTTTTTAAATTAAAAAAAAGTTAAATTTGCAAATATTTCAAAAAATTTTAAATATTGAAACACTTCATTAAAATAAAATAAAATCATTTATATAAGGTAATAAGATTTTATATATTTTACGATTTCAAAATGTTATAAAATTTGTTTGGATTTTTTTTCAAAAAATTCTTATATTATACTTTGAATATTCATAGTTTGTGTTAATTTTTATACTTTTTTATATTAAATTCCTTTATTAAAAACTGATATGTTTTTGTTTTAATTAGATTTACTTTAATTATTGATAAAGGTAAAGGAATAAATTTATTTTTAAATTTTTAAAAGTTCACTTGTTTATTAATTTATCTTATAAATTAATCCTTTCATCAAAATTCGTTTAAGGTTGTGCTCATTTAATATGTTAAGTATACACAGATAAAAAAATGATAACTTTTTAACCGTTTACTATCCCACCCTAATTGCAACCGATTTAGTGACTAATCTAGTTACCGATTCAATGATCAAATTAGTGAGTAATTTTGCAACTGCTTTGTCTAATTAGCGACTGATTCTTTTAATTTTTGAGATTAAAAATTCGGTCGCTAATTTAAATGTTTTTGCGACCCACTACAATAATCGGTTGCTAAAATTTTTATGACTAAGATTTTAGCAACCAATTTATGTTAGTCTTTATACTGGTCGCTCAAAAATTTAGCGACCAAATTACCAACAATAGAAATGGATATTTTTGGTTGCTATATTAAAGGTTTTTTTTATTGTCTTGATACTACATAAGAAAATATTCTTGTTTAATTGCTCATGCACTTTAGTCTAAAGATATTTTTTTTAGTAGACTCTGAAGTTTTAGACACTAGATGTGTGAGGTGTTTCTTAAATGTTTTTTTTTTTTTAAGTTAATTCTTCAAACACTTATTTAACATTTTTCTTTGTACAACTATATTGAAATTTACAAGATGAATGATAAAAAAAATTATATACATAATTATAGTTATGTTATTGTTAAAATTTTGGGAACATAAGAATTTCAAACATTTAAGGTTTAAAATTTTTTTTCTTTTTTTATAATAACAAACTTTTAATTATTAATATAAAAGAGTTAGTAATTATAATACATAAATATTTTATACAAATATAATAAGGTGCACAAATGTATTATGACATGTATTTTAAGTCTAAAACACATATTACTACTTTTTCTTTTGATATCGGGCTATGAATATATATATATATATATATATATATATATATATATATATATATATATATATATATATATATATTCACACATGCATATATGCATAAAAAGAAATGAATACATATATTTATAATATTAATAAAAATAATAGAGGAAAAAATTTTTGCTAAAAAATTAATCACATATCTCTCTTTGCCTTCATCCAAGTATGGAGCAATTAGTTTTCAAGTTTATAATAAATTTTTTCTTGAGTATGATTAATCTCTTGTTGTTATTTTTTTATATTTTTTAATCGAGCTTAGGAGCATTTATTAAAGTTTAAATGTGAACTTTATGAATTATTAATTATACCTTTTGGGTTAACTAATGTATCAGGCACATTCATGAGGTTAATAAATTATGTTTTATGTATTTGTTTTAGCAAGTTGTATTTTAATTTTATAATATTTTTATATATATAAAAGTTTTAGGTGAACATATGCATCGTCTTAAATATATTTTAGAGATTTTAAAAAAAGAAAAGTTATTAGATGACTTTAAAAATGTGATTTTTACAAGATAAAGTTGTTTTTTATAATAATACATGGGGCAGTGTAGTTATTATGTGTGAATCGTATGAAACGATTTTCAACACGCAAGAAAAATAATTTAAAGTAAGATAGGTCATTTGTTGTATTAAATGTGGTCCTAAATCATGTCAAAATCGTGAAGAATTGCCTGAATCGTATTGAATTGGGGAATTGTCTATATCGATGTATGGCTAGAGTTCTTCAACGAATCAGGTCATGCATAGAGAATAGAGAAAGAGGTAGAGTTGTACATAATCCGGCTTTAAAAATATCTAAACCTATCTATTTTCATTCTATTTCTAGAACACATCTTCAATTTTTTTAATGCTTTTAAATTTATTAGGTTACTTTCCACTTGGTATAAGGGATTACATGTATAAAAAAGGTGCATAGAACCCTAATTTTACACCTAAACACTACCAAACAGGATAATGTAGCACCTTTTTAAATTGTATTTTGCATAATTTTCTATTTCTAGTTGGTTAATTGATAGGAAATAGAATAGTTTTTGCGTCGTTTGCTTTTCTTTCACCTAGTTAATTTTTGCTCCTTTTTAATTTAAATTGTTGTTCCATATTTTTGCTTTCATTTATTAAATATCATTTTAATTTTTTATTTAGTTGTTATTCCATTTTTTTGTTTTATTAAATTTCATTAAAATTTTTATTTAAATTTTTATCCTATTTTTTTATTTTTTATTAAATTTTATTCTAATTTTTATTGAAATTTTTGTCCCATTTTTTTGTTTTGTTTTATTAAATTTCATTCTAATTTTTTATTTAAATTTTGTCTCAATTTTTGTTTTGTTTAATTAAATTTGATTCTAATTTTGTTATTTAAATTGTTGTCCCATTTTTTGTTTGTTTTTATTAAATTTCATTCTAATTTTTATGTCTTTCCATAATTCATAGGAATTATATTTATATCATGTGCTATTTTTTATTTTTTATTTTTATTTTAAATTTTAAAAAAGTAAAAGATGGATCAAATAAAAAAGAAAGAAGTTGATATTACGTGGAATTATTGCAAAATTGTTGGATCAAACAAGTTGTGTATTAAATATAAATTTTGTATACATACCAGTTGGGGTGATGTTGCAAGGATGAAGCATTAGCTTGCTAAAGCAGAAAAAATAAAAAAAATGTTACAAAAGGCAAAGAGGCTATTAACCAAAATTGGTTAGAAGAGGTAGATGGTGCCCAAACTTAGCAGGAAGGAAGAATTTCAACAACTATGAAGAACGAGATCTTCAAATACAGACATTGGATGGATTATGTGAGAATTCTAATGACCTTTGACTAGGTTTTTATCACAATATCTCTAATTGACGCCCAAGTTATTACAAAATGTTTTTAACAAATAAAAGATAAAAGGATTCTAATGCCCTTATTTTGTTGTAAAGGATTCATTGAGAATCTTTATCGATTGAACTCTTAAATTAGTAAATTATATTAGATAGATCATCCTTACAAAATTTTATAAAATTTGAAAAATGTTTGATACTTCAAAAAAATAAATTTAAATTAATAGATAATATACTTTTTATAATATCCGTTAATTTGAATTTATTTAATTAAATATCAAATTATTTTAAAATTTTATAAAATTTTGTAAAGATGATCTATATAATATAATTTATTAATTTAACGATTGAATTAATAAAATTTAATTATTTATAAGAGTTATTAAGTAAAGTAACTCTAAGTAAAGTTATTTTTGAAGTAACTTAATCCCTCCTCATATATATATATATATATATATATATATATATATATAATATTGTATAAATAATGTATATTACATCAAATAAAAAAATGAGTTTTCAAAGATATCATGAACTATTAGTTGTTTCAATGTGACGAGACTCGTAATTTCAACAAACATATTAAAATAAATTATACCACATTTTTAATAATAATATTTTATAAAAAAAAGTTGTGTTATGAAAGAGCAAACTAACAATAAACCTGCAATCCAATTTAAGAAAAATAATTTTTATTAATTTTGATATAAGGGGAATACTTAGCTTCGATATTAGGAATAAAATTTTATACATAATTAAGATTAAGATGTGATAAAAACCTTTGTAATTATTTTTGTTTATCTTTTATTATGTTAGAAAAAATTTTGTGAGAATTCTAATGACTTTTGAATAGGTCTTATAATTCCTTGGTTATTTGAATTATTTTCAGCTTAGTAGCTAACACTACTAAATTATTTTTTTCAAATAATTTTTTATAGATGTATACATATATTTAATATTTTAATTAATTCTTGAAGAAGATTAATGTGTTATCTAAATATACAATTAAAAATTTTATATATTTATAAAATATATCATTTATAATATTTTAAAATTTATTAAAATATTTTTTAATTCTTACAATGTTACATTTCATTCATAATGATCAAAAGTATCACAAAAATAATTTTATACCTACCTTTTTCCATCTAAAATTGATAATACCTCAATTTCATATCAAAAATGTTGTTGCATTGTATAACCTTCTAATTAAATATAATTTATTAAAAATTAGATATCTTATTCATATTAATATTCTATTAAGTGACTTATAAGTTCTTATAAGTTATTACTAATCTCATAGCTCCTAATTTTAATTCTGATGCATTTATACTATTATCTTGTTCAACTTTAAGTAGATTTTAAGGTTCTCATTAATCCATTGTTTAAATATTATTATATTCTTTTATTGCAATATTTTAGGATAATTGATTCATTTATATAGATCAAATTTTAGTTGAATTATTCTTTTCATTAACATTGTGTTTGGATGAAACATTTTAACAAAAAAAAAAAATTTTAAAAAAATTTAAAATTTTAAAAATTAAAATATCTTGTTTGAATTTTTTTTGTAAGAAATTTTAAAATCTATATCTTTTATGAAAATATTTTTAACAAATTAAATAATAAATTTTTCCGAAACAAATAAAATTTAAATTTTATCGAAGTCCCTCAACCCATGTTCTCATTAACAAGATTTCTCTTTTCGTGTTCCTTTCTCTCAACCCGTAGGAACAACATTAACATCTTTCTTTTCGTGTTTCTTTCTCTCATTGTTATCTTTGCGAGCTATTTTCTATTTCAATGTTCTTTTTTGTTGCTCTCACACTTCTTTCTCTCTTGTATGTCTTGTGTTATGACACATTATTTTCAATATCAAATAATATAAACTTGTGTTGAATGAAGTATTTCAATATTTTAAAAAATTTTAAATACTTAGAAATTTAAATTTTTTTATTTTAAAAATATTTTGTTTGGGTAAATAAATTTAAATTTTTTACATTTAAATTTCTTTATTTGGAGGATGGATTTTAAATTCATTGAATTTTATATTTCTATGTTTTAAATTTTTATTTAAATTAAATAATTTAATTTTTATTATATACAAAATTTTACATTTAAATATTGATAGATTTTTTTTTAATTTCACTCCTATTATTTATGTTCACCAAAAAATTTAGATATACAAATATTTTATTATGAAACATATTTAAATAGGATAATAACCTAACAAATATATGTAATTAAAAAGATAGAAAAAATACGATTATATTGTTTGATATTGAAAATATTATGTTGAGAAATGAGAGAAAGATGTGAGGGAGTAACAAAAAAGAATAATAATAAAAAAAAAAACATGAATGTAAACTAATGAAAGAAAAAGTAAAAAGAGATAGAATTATTGTTCGTGAGAATGAGTTGAAGAACTTGGAAGAATTTTAAATTCTACCTATCTTGAAGAATTTTAAATTCTTTCATTTTTGTTTGTTAAAATACTCTCTTGAAATTCCTAAAATTTGAAATTTCTTATAGAAAATTATTTAAACAAGATATTTCAATTATTAGAATTTTATTTAAAATATTTCATCCAAACATAGGGATTTTATTTAAATATATTATATAATAAAAATATTTGTATATCTAAATTCTTTGTTGAAAAAAAAAAAAAAACAGGAGAACCTATGGATATATAGATATAAAATTTTGTATGTAATGAAAATTAAATTATTTAATATAAATAAAATATTTAAAATTTGTCATTCAAATAAAGAATTTTAAATATAAAAATTTAAATTTTTTTATCCAAATAAAATATTTTTAAAATAAAAATTTTTAAATATTTTAAAATTTTTTAAGTATTAAAATGTTCCATCTAAAAAAAATAAAATCATTTATATAAGGTAATAAGATTTCATATATATTACGATTTCAAAATGTTATGAAATTTGTTTGCATTTTTTTTTTAAATTCTTATATTATATTTTTTATATTCGAAGTTTGTGTTATTTAATTAAATCAAAATTAAATAATATTTAATTAAACTTTTATTATTTATAAAATTTAATTTTAAAAAACCTATGAAAGGATGCCAGTATCATCTCCTTTCTCTATATTTTATGATTTGCATTTTCCCTCTGTGTTTCACCAAGAGACCCTCTCATGATACTATGTTACTAACCTTTCTTTTTTCATTCTTTCTCTCAGATTCAAGATTAAGAGCAGAGTATAGGAAGAGAGAGGCTTTTCACGATCAAGAAATGGCATAAGAGTGCGTGGGAAGGCAGAGAAGAAGAAGAGAGAAGGTTGAGTTAAGGAAAGGAAGGGATGTGTCCAAAACATGCAACTGCATTGACGGTGAAGGAAGAGGTCATGGGGTTTAGATAACGGTAAAGCAAGGTTGACGGTGGAGATGGAGGCGGACTCATAGACTTGGGACTTGTGGTCGAAAAAAATGGATGGCCGGAAAAGATAGAGAAGGCGTTGTTGCGGTGGACTTGGTAGAAATAGATCAAGAAAAACTTTGAGAAACGGAATAAATTACAAAACAAATTAATTTTGAAAAGATACAATATTTTTATTTTTTTCTTCTAAGAAATTTTATAAGTTTAAATAAAAATTTTGGTTAAATCTTAATAAATTATAGGTTTGGAAATCACTTGTAAATAAGAAAGGTACCTAAAAATTAAATGTGCAGTTTTAAAAAATTATATTTTTTTAATTTAAAATTAAATATTTAAATTATTTATATATATATATATATATAATAAAATATAATATGTACTAAAAATAGTATGCTAAAATTTTTATCTTACTTTTATGTATTTTTATTTTTTGGTATGATAAAAAATTCAAGATTTATGTAGTTTCACCAATTAATTTGTTTGAAAAAAATTGATAAATTAAAAATACCTTAAATAATCATTAAATTTGAAAAAAAAAAGTTTGATAAAAAAGTAATTTTTTTAATTATGTTTGGTTTTTAATAATTTGAGAAGAAATTCTAATAAGAAATCAATTGTAAAGAGACTTTGTTTGCAATAAAATTTTGAAAAGTAGTTTCGTAAATTATAATTTTTAATGAAAAAATATTCTTTGATTTTTATATTTATATTTTAGTTAATATTTTACATTGATTTATGCAGATAATTTAAAACAAGTTGATGCACTCTAAATTCTATGGTCATAAAAAATATGTAAATTTTATAATCTCTTATAAAAAGAATCACATATTTGTATTGTAAGATTAACAATATGAATTTTAAAAAAATTACATATTTATATTGTAAGATTCATTGTCTAAGATTTATAATTAAAAAATAATTTTAATAATAAAATATACAAATATCCCAAATCTAAAGTTTAAGACAAAATATTTATGCATTGTAAATTTTTATAATTTTAAAAAAATACGAATAATAATAAGAATCATACATACATATTTCAAAATTTATTACATGAAATCTAAAAATAAAATTAATTAAAAATATAATATATTTTTTAAAAATAATAATAATAATAATAACGATAACTAACTAAACAATTCACACATCATAATAAAAAGAAAAACTTCTGAACAACCAGAATATCATAAGGATTTAATTTTAATAACATAAAGTAATAGTGTTCTAACTCCCATGTTTATAAATTGTATTACTAGACCCTTAGTTTGGGGAAATTTGGTTCAGATGTGTATCAAATTAATGGTGAATCTATGGAGCTTGAATTGGGCCCAAATTGAATTAGAGCTTGGATTATGGATTTGATGACATTATTTCCACCAAGCAAGTAAGGGGTAGGGGTAGGCATCCAAACCAGAGAGAATTCATCGTATTAAGTTTGAGTTTACTGATTTTGTTGCTTTATGGCTCCCATGGCAGAGATGTGATATCATGTTACCAATTTCTTTTCTTGTGAGAGGGGTACAACATTTTATGAATATGGCCATTCGTTTTAGTTCTTTTTTAATCATATTAATAAAATAAAAAAGAAAAGAACCATGAATGTTAAGAAATATAATTAATAATATTAAATTTTTAAAAAAATAGTTATTTTTATAATTTATTACTGTGGATAAATATAAAAATATAATTAATAATTTCTTTAAAATTTAAAATGTATAAATAAATATAAACAAATTTTACACTTTCTTTTTGATAGGTAAAAGAAATGGAGAAAGTAGTATATTTGCTACGTACTGGTTTTCATTAATAGACTTAACTCGGTATACGGATACATGCATAACAAGTAAAAATTAAATATTTTATGACTTAGTTTTATTAGAGGGTTTAAATTTTTTTACAAACTCTTGTATTTTTTCAGCATAACATGTGAATATCCAATTTTATTTGGTGGTTGAAAATAAAAAATAAAAATATATATAATAAAATGATAAAATAAAAATAAAAATTTTACATCAAACAAAATTAAAACTCAAAAATTTATTTTAAAAGTCTCACCATACAAATAAGATTCTTTCAATCATTATAAGGAAGTGCAAGTGTTGGATTGAACATAACAAACTACTTCAACATTTCATTTACTATCTAAGGAGGTGTTGTTCATGGAAAAAGAAATAAGACACTTAAGTTTTTTTTATTTTTTATTTTTTATTTTATTATAATTATTTTTTCTTTTTATTATTTATTATTCTCTTCATATTTATTTTGAGTTTTTATTTATTTATAAATTATTAGTATTTTTTTAAAAAAATTAAATCTACAAAATGATTAAATGAGATGAATCAATTGAATGATAAATCCATTTTGATGATGTTAAAACATAAAAATTTATTAAGTAAGCATTTATTATTTTAAAATATGTGCAAGATTATATTTATTTCTTTTTAAATTAATTTTCATAAAAATTTTAAAAATAGTTTTTTAATAATTATGAAAAATAAAATAAATAATTAATCTTTTAAGTTTAAATTTAATATTTTTAAAATTATTTTCTCTAGGAGTGAAAAATCATAAATAATTTTTCTTTAAAGTTTAAAAATAAATAATTTTTTATTTATATTTTTAAAAATTCAAAAATATTTTTTTATAAAAATTTCATCTTTTAAAATTTTAAACATCTTAAAAATTCTAAAATCAAATTTTCTTCAACTTTTTAAAAGAATAAAACATATGCCTCATTTCTCTTTTCAAAATCCTAAAACATTTTCAATGTTTTGAAATTAATTTTAATCTATGCAAAAATCAATTAACGAGTGATTGATTCATATTTTTTGTATAATTTATTTTATAAAAATTTATTAAGTAGTTATTTTATAATTTAAATCTTATATAATTTTTTTAAAAAAATTTAAAAAAAAAAATTTCAAAAATTAAAATGTTTTGATGGTAAAGGTGTGGATGAACAGTTTTTTGAACATTTTGGTGTAGAGAATATGTAAGAATTCTGTTAAATGGATTGTTCTCATATTGTTTAAGCAAATGTTGATTCATGTGTTTGGAAGGAGAATGTATAGAGACCAAATAATTATAGGGAATAGCCACTTGACTGGGTTGTGTAATCATGTCCATACCTCTTCCAAGTAAATTATTTCTTTATTTTTCTTTTTAACTAAACTCATTAATTTTTCATTTTTTATTACTGTTTGAAGCAGCATGGTGGGTGAAGTTATCTTTCCAACTTGCCTACTAACCCACCAAATTATTCTTTATGCCATCTGAAAGGTTTGGCTTCAGTTTTGAACACTCCTAGTTGAAAAGAAATTGAAGTTATTAATAGGATAAAAGTTGATTCATTGTATATTCTGGAATTGAGAAGCAATCATTTTACCCTTAATATGAAGCTCATACTTCTGTGTGAAAATGGATGTGCAACTTGTTTTGTCTCTAAATCAAGAAAATTATAAAATATTCATAAAATTTAGTGCAATGATTTAAAAAGTTACATCATAATGTTTTTTTTCTTGATATAAGACCATCATATTCTTTACATGAAACAATCTTTAAGCAGCACCATATTAAAGGTTTGAAGTTTAGAAGATTAATTAACCGTCCACCAATTATTTCACATGTTTGGTAATTCTATTATTATATTTTAAGAAGTTACATAATTTTATCACCTTATATCTAAAATGAACAAATCTGTAAAGTCAAAAAGTGAAAATACATCTATAGTTAATTTAAAGTTAATTATAGTTGTAAAATATTTTAATTGAAATCAACGATAAATATATTTTTATCTTTTCACTTTACACATTTATTTATTTAAAGTAGCTCAATTTATTAAAAACAAGCTTGTTTTTCAAAATGTGCTGACATTCAATTCCGTTTATAACAATTTTTTTTATGACAAGTAGGTTTAATTTAAAATAATAATAATTATTTTTAAATATAATTATAATAAATTTATCTATTTATATTTTAAAATAATTAAATTAATCATCAATTTTTATAAAATTAATCTTTTTATAATAAGTATATATTTTTTATAATCAATTAACAAAAATATTATAATTTATTCTATAAAAAATTATAATTAATTAATCATGTAACTAGTTATATAATTAATTACAAAATTTTATAATCGATTATTATTTCAAAATTTTAAATATAAACAAGTGTAATCACTATTAGTATGGTTGAATATTATTTCTTTTAAAATAATCTTTTATATTTATATTTTAACATCAATATCATATAAAATTATATAAAAATTAAAAAAATCTAAATGAATATTTATAACAATAATTTAAATTTAGATTTTAACGTAAATATCTTATAATTATATAAATAATTTAATTTTTAAATTAATTTCTTTATTCAATCACACGCTACACTCATTCATGTACATCTTAAAGTTTATCTTTAATCATCGATTACCAACTATCGATAATTGATTATTATAAAAAATTATTATTAATGCTATAGAAAATATAATTAATTCTATTTTATATATATATATATATAAATATTTAAAATAAAATTATAATTAATTAACAAAAATACATAATTAATCATGTAATGTAATAATCAATAACGACTCGTAAATATAAAAAAAAAAATTAACCATCATTTTCAAAATAATCGATTATAAATTTTAAAAATATAGAACAGGTGGATATAGTATTTGTCTTACTAGAATTTTTTTTCCAGAGATACTATAATTTCTTGAATAACCTAATTCATGTGAAGTACTCATCCCCAAACCTCACATGTCAAGCTATCACCAGCATGAGGAACAACAGACACAAAGACACTTCAGATTCGGAATGTGCTTCTGCCATGCACTTCCTGTGGGGACTACAATGCCAAATCATCAGCTTTTCTTTTCTTTCTTTTTCTTTTCTCAATTCAAATTTTTATTATACATGAAAAAGTTCTTTAAAAAATAAAAACTATTGATATATTATGTAAAGTTTAAGAATTTATTAGGATAAAATAGAAGTTCTTAATCTATTTACAAAAGAGGTAAAATCTTTTCCATAATTAATTTTGTTTGGATAAAGATTTATGAAAGTGTTAACACAAGAATCAATACTTAATATTTGAATTCCCCTTACTTAATATTTGACAACTTTTGCTTATTAATTGTTATGAGCAGCATCAATATTTTCAATCTTCATTAATGTTGTAGCCTAAAGAACTCTGAAAGATGCTTAAGGTCACTATCGTTGTGAAGATTCGAGACATGTCACATGTTCCAACAGGTTTGAGCCAAACATAAGGCAGAAAACTCATGTAACTATTGAGCTTTAGAAAATGATTCCAAAGAAACTTATTTGATCCTATAAAATAACTTATAAATTTTATGTTTTCTTTTCTCTTATTTTATTAAGAAGGATTGATATTTCTGCATTCCTATAATAACTTACATTTATATACATCTTAAATCTAATAGTTATAATTTTTTCATTTATTAAGCTTGTTCATGAAACTAATAAAAGTAAACTCATTTTAATTATTTTTTTTAAAGAAGTTTCAAATCAATTTCATGACATAAGTGTTTAATTAAATTGTTTACCCAAACATAGTCTTTGAAAAAAGAATCATAGACCACAAATTAGGAGATGAATTTCACTGGAAAACCAGAAGAAGAAGAAAAAAAAAAACCATTAAGCCAGTGATTTGAAGTACTACATAGAATAAGCCTCATCCTCTTAGTTCCCAAGACATACACAACTAGAGAGGAGGAGAGGTAACAAACTGCCTAGGAACACTGAATATGTCTTTCCCAGCAAAAGGAGTGGTCCACTCTCTTAATCCAGCAGATGATGATGAAGTTTCCCTAGCCATGCCAACATTTTGCAATCCATTTATGCATGAATTGCTCCTTCTATTCCCATAACTGTTCCTCAACAAGGATGAGATACCTAGCCACAGTCCACCTGATCCAGAAGATGATGGTGGATTCAAACTCCAATCTATGCTGCTGTAGTCAAACTCTGGCATCAAGCCTCCATTGTTCCAATCCACATGTGAATGCGAGCCGAATGTTCTCGCCGTGTTCTGATGACCAGAAAATAGTCCAAGGGATGGTGGAACTGTAAGTGCAGGTGAAGAAGATGCACTCGCGCTCCATGAACCATGATGTTGAGAAGGAATTGTAGGTGAAGGTGATGATGATGATGATGCACCCATTGGTTTATTGTAGAAACCACCCACCCCAGAGGAGTCTACTGGTCCAAGGAAATGAGAATATTCTTTATAAGGAGCTTGACAAAATTGCTCCAATTGATTTGGACTCATGCTTCTTATGTTTTGAGTTTGTAGTAACTTCCCATTTGACCTCATATTTTCAACAGGTGGAACACTATTTACATACCAACCTGTTGTCCCAGAAGGAAAGGAATTTATAGAAGCCAGAGGGTTTTGTTTGGCATTTGTGAATTGTGGATGTTGCATCATTGCTGCCTCCCTTCCTAATCCTTGCTGAATCATTCTTCCTTCATTCATAAGGCCACTAGGCCGGCCCTCCATTTTAACGAATGGAGACAACGCTTGCGCAGATGGTGCCATAGCTAACATAGCAGAAGAAGGGCTTGATCCAGGAACACCCCATCTTTTTTCAGTCACCACATTTGGATGATTCAAATGTAGAGACTGTACATTCCTGCTTTCAAGATCCAGAAACATAGAATCAGCACCACCTACTTTGTAATAGTTAAAGTCCTCTCACTCCTCTCTTTGCTGCATTGAAACCAATGCTGCTGGTAATCCTTGTGATCTCATCAAACTATTATTTTGAGCAGAATCTTCTGACTTTGATTGGGTCACAGGAGATTCCTGCTTCTGAGATTTTAAGGCATTTTCTGCCTTTTGAAGATTGCCTTCACAAGCAACAACTACTCTTTCAACTTCTTGCTTTGAACAAGTGTACTTTGCCTCCAAGGCAGTTATCTGAGCAAGTTCATCACTTATGTCAATTTTCAAATTACCCTCACTTAAAAGATTGCTAGTAGTATCCTTGGAACGCGATTCGTCTTGACTCCCTTCAAACAGCCATGACACTGATTCCTCTACTTTTCCATCATTTAACATTAAAGCCAACGTTGCTCGCTCAGAAGAGAACCCCATTGCCACTAACTGCTGTGCAAGTGCTTCAAGCTTTTTTGACATTAGATATCCACAGCAACGGTCATGCAACTCCTGAGCTCTCCTTTCCCTCTGCCTCTGATGCTTCCTCTCATTCTTCAGACGGATCTTCTCCCTTCGATCGTTATCACAACCAGGTATAACATCCAGACGCATCGAAGAGTTTGTTGCTTTCTCCTTAGACTCTTCTGATTCGCCAGAGCAGCTTCCATTGTTAGAAACTGAATCACACTCGGATACTGTTCCTTGAGGACTACTAGAATGCTCATCTGCATCATCTACTTTTGGAAAATGACTGTTGTCATGAACTCGCGTAGAAGATGCAACCAATGATGTTTCTGGAGTTTGAAACATTCCCAACATGGGACTGTGTGCACTAACAGGAATGCCACTCCCATGATTAGGAGAACCCGAAGTCTTCGGAGAAGCCTTCTGTTGCTCCTTACCAGCCCTTGCAGAGGCCTTCTCCTGAGACTTGGATTTTGATTTCATGGATGGAGACATTCTATTGGATGCTATATTTGTCCTGTGTATATATATATATATATATACACATGAACAGAACAGAAGTAAAATAGGATCAGTCATCGTTTTATATTTACAGAAACAATCAAACATTACAATTATAACAGAATAATGTTGGTAAATTCTCCAATTATTCAACTGGAGAATGTTATTACAAGGATCAAAGCAGCTAGACATTGTGGTTTGATGATAAAATGACTAAGTAATTAACCATGCATAGAATCCGAAAAATCTCACTGATAATTGATCTAGATTCTAGAGTCTAGACACACTATTACATTGTTACTTTCCCATTTGCAGTGACAATATCACACATGTATCTAAATTGCTACAGTTTCTATGTCAGGCATGTATCCAAAATTTTAGCACTATAAGATTCAGTTCAATCATAACCACCATGCAATCTGTATTGTATTTTGTATTGTAACACAGTTGTGATGTCTTACATTGGCTGCACCAAGTTAACAGGCAAAAATTTCCCCAATTTTAAATAGAAAAGGAAAGAAGATGAAATTTCAGTGTATCTCATCTCCAAACTAAGTGTGTATTTAATTTAATTTAGCACATTTTGGAGAACTAATTGTTTATTTTTGCCAGCATCCAGAGAAAACTTTTGAGAAATAAGCAATGACTATTTCTCCAAAACTAATCAACCAAAAAAGCATTCAATAAATGAAAATATGATGGAAAGTTAACCATCCACCTGAATGGACATCATATACCAGAACTTCTTATGGACAAACACATTTTTCGAACAAAAAATCATCTCACACTTGATAATTGAGATAGAATCAAATAAACACAAATGGAAATGGATGTTGAAAAAAACTGAAGAACCTTTTGGAAACCAAAAGCGTGGGAATAGAACACCATGTGAGAAATATAAAATATACAGGATCACCAATAAAAAGCAATCCATAGATACAACACAACCAACAAAGAATCCCAAAAATTAAGGTCAGAATCCATTTCTCTTTATCCTCTTTACCTACAAAATATATCATGTAAATAAAAAAGTTTTCTTAAGGAGATGAAGGCGTTACCACATCATACTCATAGTAGCTGAATCCATTTCAAAGACACCAATCTCACCAATATAGATGAAATTAAATAAAACAAAATGAGGCCAAACATGAATCAAATCCAATCAATTAATAGGGGAAGAAACAGAAATTTTGAACACAAATTTGTCAAACAATTTAAAACATCTAACAATTATCAAACTGAGGTGGGCACACCCATCGTCCTCTTTCCACCAAAAAAGAAAGAAAGAAAAAAAAAAGCAAACATCACTGCCTGAATTGGAAAACATTTCACAGAATGGGTCCAAAACCCACCAAGATAACATCCTAAAAATCCAAACTTTACCCCAACCCATCACACAAAAACGTCAAAAACCATAAGATTCAGATCACAAACTTAAAAAACAGAATCAAATAAAATAAAATAATCCCATTAAAAATCAAAATCCCCAGAAAACACAGAACAGGCCACATCCATTGATGGCTCAACAGAAGGAATGGATCAAAGAAACTGACCTATGAACCACACAACAGAGCCTCTGAAGATGATTGGCGTTTATGTGTTGGTTTGTTTCTCCTTATTCTTTCTCTTCCTTTTTTCTGTTTCTGATTTTGCTGTGTATTCTAATAATATAAAGTAGTTTCCCCCTTTTTCTTGCAACAAAGTATGGTTTTCATTTTTCATTTTTTCTTTTCTTTTGGCCACGTGGCACTTTTTCTGTGTCTCTGTCGCCAGGGTTGAGAAAAATAATAATACATAATTAAGTACGATGTTTGGGATCCCCTTTTTATTTTTATTTTCCTTATCAGAAGAAAAATTAAATTAAAAAAAAAAGTGTTTTCCCTTTCATTAAGAAAGACAGGGACAAACATGGTTTTTTCAATGTTTTGGATCCGACGAACATGACTTACGTTTAACGTCATCAAATATTTTTACTTTTATTATGTTCTGCTTTGCAATGACACCCTTACCATAACTATCTTTCATGTCGGCTTTCAACATGAAACCATCGATGTGCAAACCAAATACTAGGTTCATACTGTTCTGATATAAGTTTTTTTAAGGAAAAGACACTGATATAAGTTACACTATTTTTATATTATTTAATAATATCCGTTCTTATTTAATCATTATATTATAGTTGTTAGATTATTTTTTAATTTATTATTTTCTTTGTTTATTTTTTAATAGATAAAAAACATTAATAAAAAGTGACCATTAGTATTATTTAAATCTGTATTGATAAATGAAAGTAAAATTTAACTTATCTAAATAGATAAATAAGAATAAAGACAATATATTCTTTTCAGTACTTTCTAATATATTGTCAAAATGATGGATCCTAATGGTCAAATATATATAAATTTTAACTAATAATAAAAATGTGTTAAAAGAAGTGTGTTAAAAAATATATTATAATAATAATGATTTTATTTCAATTTTTATTATTAATAAAATTTTAAATTATTTATTTATAATATATGAGTAGAAATTAATTTAGAATTTAACATTTTTATGACAAACTTCAAATAAAATAGTTTTTGACTGATATATCTGAATTATGACTTATATTGTCTTACTTTCTTATGAAAAATTTCGATGAAATAAGTTTTGAAAGTTTATCATAATTAGGATATATCTCAAAATTAAAAGAGTATTTAGGGGTATTTATATTGATAATAAAATTTAATTTTTGAACCTTTAATCTTATAAAATATAAATAGAATTCTTACTAACTGAATCAATTTTATTAACAGTTATATTATCTTGCTTTTTTGCATATTCAATAATAATAAAAATTTATTTTTTTCCACTTATTTTTGTTATTTTTCTTTGAATCATAATATAGGTTAAATGAAATGGTGGATGGCTGTTTTACTTAATCATATACTATAGATTTATATTCTCATACGTCATATGGGAGCCAAAAAAACAATTGTAAAATTAGATTTTATTTAAATAGAAATAAAAAATATATAATATTTTTATATTTTTATATTTTTACCATTTACTATGATTATATAATTTATATTTATAATTTTTATTCATTATTTTAATCATAAGTACTTTTACAAAATTTACATTACTTATATATATATATATATCAGGTGCAAATTTTGTAAAATAAATTTTTTAATAATTTATTTTTAAAAATAAATTTTATTATTTAACCATTGATTCATATGATATTATTATAATAACTATATATATAAAATTTTAAATAATTTAAACATGTGTATATATATTATCTGATAAAAGTTATTTATTTATATTTTAAATGAAATATCATATATTAAAAAAATTAAGACTATGAAATATTAATTTACTTTTCAATTGTCTAAAATTTTATAGAATTGATATATTATATATTTAATGATTAAATTGATAAATTTATTTTCGATAAAAAAATTATTAAAAATATCATTTTACTAAGTTTAACAACTAGTATTACTTGATCACGTGTGTGGAGCGGAGGGAATTATCATGTGATAATATTTGTTATGATAAAAAATAAAAGTAATAAATATAAAGTATTTGAATAATGAAAATAAAAAAAAAATGTACATAATATTTTTAAGCGGTTATGTAACCATTGACTAACTTTTAATTTTGAACATCATTGTTATATGGTTTAAATTTATTATTTTCATTCTTTCTATAGTTAGATTTTTTCACATGATATGTTTTCAATATATATGAGACATTATAAATTAACTTTAATTGCTAAACTTATAAATATATACTATTTAATAATTTTTTAATATATAAATTTAAATAATTCTACTATTAAATTAAGGTTTCTTAAAAAATAAATTAAATATATCTTATTTCATACAAATCAAAATTAATTGATATTTTATTATATTTTTTATTTGAACGTATAATATATTATTTAAAATATAATAATATATCCACTATTAAATAATATATATATATATAAATATTTAAATTACATAAAATTTAATATACATGAAGATGATATTAAATAATTCAATAATTAAATTATCTAAATTATATTCTAAAAATTATTAAAATATGTATATTTATAAATTTAGTTTTTCTAATATTAATCAGTCATTATATATATAAAAAATAGGATTAAGTTATACTATTAAATAATTCATATAAATAGTTAAATTTTATTAATCTAATTATTAGATTAACATATTTTATTATATAGATCATGTTTATAAAATTTTATAAAATTTAAAAAATATTTAATATTTTATTAAATAAATTTAAGTTACTGGATCTGTTAATTTAAATTTATTTAATAAAATATTAAATTTTTAAAATTTTATAAAATTTTGTAAACATAATTTATATAATAAAATTTATTAATTTAATAATTGAATTGATTAAATTTAACTATATATAAAATTTATTAAGTCTATCAAATAATAAAAAAATTTAAATTTAATAAAATAATATTTTCAATAAATTTCTATTAAAAGAGGATTTCATCGATTTAGCCATTAAAGTTAAAATTTAATTGATACCTCATCATTTTACTTTATATTAATATATAAAATTATTTAAAATAAAAATAAATACTTACTATTAGATTATATATCTACAAACTTTAAAATATATGAAATTTTATAATATAGTTGATTATCTTATAATATTACATAGAGTAATAATTAGATCCATAAACTTTTCTTTTAACCGAAAATTTTGAAAGAATTATTCACCTAAATTTTCCACAATATCTGATTTGATCCTAATTTTTTTGTGTATAAATAGAAACAAGATGAATTGATATTAAATATCAAACTTTTGAATTCACATCACTTAATTTTTTCTAAAATATAAATTTAGATAATTAAACCTTTAAATTAAGGAACCTGTAAAGTAGATCAAATTTACTAAATTTTATACAAATTAAAAATTATTTTATATTTTATTTTAATATATAATATATCATTTAAAATATAAATATTTTAAATAAAATTTATTAAGTGATATAAATTAATAAATTTAATATTTAGAATCAATTGATCTTTTATATATATATATATATATATATATATATATATCTTTCTTTCTTTGTGTCATTTTAAAAAAATAAAATTATTTTACTAATGATTTATGTTAGAATTATTTTATTTAATATATTTTTAAATGATTGATTTTTATTAATTTAATCTATTAAATTAATAAATTTAATTGTGGAGATTATATTTATATTTTTTTATAAAATTTTAAAAAATTATACTTCATTACAAATTTTATTTTTAACGGATAATAAATTTTTATTTAAAATATGTTAAATTAAATTATTTAATAAAATATTAAATTATTTTTAAATTTTATAAATTCTATAAACATAACTTTTACAATAGAATGTATTAATAAAAATTAAATTGATAAAATTTAATTATTTTAAAAATTATTAAATAATAAATTATTTTTAAAATAAATTGATTATATATATATATATATAAAAGAGAATGTTCTTTATATTTAAAAATATAAAAATTAATTTTTATCATTAGATGTTATTAAAAATGTTTAAGATTAGATCATAAAAACTAAATTGTTTTAGACCACATATATTTTTTAAATGATTATATAACTTTAAATATTTTTAATCTTGACTATCCATATATGTTAAAAATTTAAATTTATTTTTTTATTCTCAAATAAAATTGACACTCTCAAAATATAATAGTTTTTAGCTATAAAAATATCAATATTATTTAATATATAATATACTGACTTATAATTTTACATAAATTAAGATATAGAAAATATTATATTTATCATCTCTAAAAGAGTATAAAAAAAAACTAATATTTTATATCTGAAAATTCATCAATTCAAATGAAATTTTAAAACAATTCTTAAATAAAAAGTATGTTTATACAGGAACGGTATACAAGTTCGTTATAAGAAAGAAAAATATGTTTTTCTTCGTTATTCAAAATTAATATTTTTAGACATTTTTATGTTCCCAGTCAAGATTAAGTAACATGCAATTGACTATGTATGAAAATTAATCTAAAAAAGAATAAGCTCACATACCATAATAATTATCCTTTACTTTTGTTAGTTCCTGTTGTGAAAAATAAAGATGTTGGAATGTTTATCCTTTCAAATCCTAAAAGAAATTATGGATCTAAAAGGATCATATTTATTCTTGGAAGTTGGAATGTAAATTTTGTCTCCGTAATTAAGGTTGCCGGAAATAACATTTTAACTCATTAACTATTATTGTGGTTTCATTATATAAATAAATTAATCTATATTTCTCAAAAACAAGACCATAACAAATGATTTCAATGTCTTTTTGAGATTAGGTATTTCTCAAAATTTAGTGTCAGTCAAAATTCAATAATAAATCATTCACCCCTAAATTTGAAATCCTCATCTCAAAAGAATATTGTGTCTGACCCATACGTTGTACACAAAATAAAAATATAGGTAAAATTATAATTCTAAATTAAATTTAAATATAAAATAAGATATTTAAAAATAATTTTTTTCAAAAAATAACAATATCTGTTATTTAAAAATATTAATGTAATTTCTTGTAAAATTTCCAATACTATATAAAGTAAATATTTATTTCTGATTCATATCTAACAAAATTTCATCATGATGAAAAATATTTATTTATATAATTTAAATATTTTCATATAAAGTTTTTATTTTGTATAACATGAATATTTAATATTGTAAATTTAATTTAAATAATTAAATCTTAGTAATTGTTATACAAATTTTTTATTCTCATGTGAATTATTTAATGCACGAAAATAGAAATATATATAATTTAAAAATAGAGAAAGGTAAAGAATGAAATTTCTATATTCAATAATTTTATAAAATATTGTAATTTATATAAAATTTTATGTTGAATTACTTTTAATACTAATTTTATTTCATATAAAATTTTTACCTACATTTGATGATGTAAATACTCATTCTTAATATATGCATATCAATACTTTTATAATTGTATTTCATTCGTGCAATTGAAATATTTATGTAATACTTTAGATGTAAATATAATTTGATATAACAATAAAATTATGTAAATACAATTTTATAGAAGAAATTGCCAAACAATCTTACGTATTATAAATTAAAAAATATAATTTATTTTATTTTTTATGAAATTATTAGATGATTAAGAATCTATTAAAAATTTGAATGGATAATATATTAAACAATTTTTTATTATATTTGAGATAAGTAACATTGTTGATTCTATTTTTATAATATCATTGATTAAAAAATTATTTAAAATAATATACATATTATATTTTCATAAAAATAAAAATATTTTTTCGTCTCATTCAATTTAATTTAAAAATTTAGATTGATAATCATTATTCTGTGTTCTTTTTAATTATCATACATTTTTTCAGGACGACAATCCTACTCTTTTACTTCCTTCTCATTTAATCAAATTCGAAAATCTAGACGAGTGATTATTATTAAATACATTTTTGAATTATTTTTCTTTAATTTTGGATATATTTCCATTAGGATAATGTTGCTTCATGCTTTCTTTCTTCTCATCTGATCTAATTTGATGGTATAGATCGATGATCATTATTGTATGCATCGTCAGGTCACTCTTGCTATATTTTCATTGAGATGAAAATGTTACTCACCTCCTCGATCATGATCTAATCTAGTCTAAGGACCTAGATTGATGATCATTATTGTGTGTATCCTCGGGTCTCTTTTCTTTAGTGTGGTTATTTTTTTATTAGGTTGAGTGTGTTACTTGCTTCCTAACTCCTCATCCAATTTGATATAAGGATTTAAATCAATAAGCATTATTGTATACAACTTTAAATCAACTAAGAACTCTTAACCTTTTGCTTATTTCATGATCTTTCTTTAGCTTGAGGATAGTATTGTAACAACTTCTAATCACATCCCAATCTTCTTAAATTGAAGCCACTAAATCTTTGATCGAAAATTTTACTATAAAGTGGGTAGTGGAGATGATTACTCCAAATTTATCCAAGGAAGAACTTTCCAAACCTTTTCTCATCTTTTTTTTTTAAATGTGGATGTTTTAATATACCTTTTTTTAGGTAAATATGATTTTCAATGAATCCGATGAGATTTACATTATGAGGAATAAGATTCTCCTCAGTTATGGGAATATGTTTTAAACATTCATAAATTGATCAACAAAGATTCTTATAGTATCTTTTAATAAAGTCTTTTTTAAACTAAATTGATCAACAAAAATAAATAATAAAAAATTAATTCTTTTAAGATAAAAAAATCATTAAACTAAATTTTTATATCTTTTAATAAAGTCTTTTTTATATTATCTTTTATTCTAATTAACTATAGAGAAAACAATTCTATTATTTTCATTTTTAATTTTTTAAATTATTTATTCTCTTCTTTTTATTTTATTTTCTTATTTTTTTCCATATTGATACAAAACATGAATTTCTAACAAAAACTAACATATTATGCATACAATATACAAATATTTTTAAAATAAAATAAAATTTATAAATCAAAGTAAGCAAAATACATCATTCCTCAAAATTAATAACCATGGTTATTAAAACCAGGCTAGACTGGCCAATCCAACCGGTTCAACCGAAAACTAATTTTGTGAATGATTCATTTAATCTAAAAAATCAAATGGTGAAAAAATCGGCATAAAATTGGTAGAACCAGTCAAAAAATTGAAAAATTGGCACTTTAACAAGTTTAAACGGGTTAAATATAACTATTTAAAATGACGTCGTTTTAAATATTTAAAAAAAAATACATAAATAAAGTTAAGGAGCTAGGAGTCATAGGACACAACTCCAAATCTCTAAATTTCGCACGGTTACCTTTGTCTTTTGACTGTTGAAGCATCCAATAGTAGAAACTCCGACCACCATTGGACTAGCTCTAATAGCCATTACCCATAGTGAAGATGAGTGACGCATTCTACATATGTGAAAATTCTTGTTTTTTATTTTTTAATTTATGTTATTTGGTTTGTTTCCCCTGAAAGCCATGGATACCTCTAATAAATTATGTTAAATGCTTATAAATGAAATTAAAAGTAAACTCTGTAACCATGAATGTATCAAGATGTTGGGAATCTATAATTGTGAGTGTATTGGGAATCTATTTAATTTCTTCCTTTTTGTTCAAATAACGTGTGAAGAGAATTATTTATTTTTTCTTCACATGCTCCTTTCTTGTCCTTGTTTACTTTCTGCTTCCTAATGGGATCCCACAACTTTCAAAATCCAAAAAGAATAATCATATTTATACAATAATTTGGACACACATAGGAAGAGAGAAATAAATATATGGAATAAAATAAATAATATAATGAAAAGAGATGGAGAGATAAAAATTATTGTAAAAAATATTATGTAAATTACATTTTTCAACTAAATATTAGCTTGTCATTGATTATACTGTGTGGGATATCGTGACTCATTTCTGTTAGAAATAAGTTTTTTTTTTAAGTTTAGTTGTTTTTGCTTTTGATGGTGGAATTGGTCTGAAGCCACTTTTGAGAAAATGAAAGGAGCGGGTGGTTGCTAACTTGTGTCTCTTTTGGACAATTCTCTTTTTGGTTCAAATAACAAGAACTGTGCTGCAAAAATAGCTTTAAGTTGTTATAAATTAATAAATTATAATTAAAAAGAAAGAAAAAATTTTGAAATAATATTAAAAACAAAAATTAAAATTGAAGAATAGATAAGTTAATGCTAAAAGCTAATAATATAAACTTAAAAATTAAAATCTTCATTTGCTTATTCTGAAAAGTGAAAATGAATGTCTTGCTATTTTATTTAGTTATTCTGAACATGAATGCCTTGTTATTTGACCTTAAAGAGTGATTGACTTTAGGTTGTGTCAATTATGCTATCCATTATTGTTTGTGAGTGAAGTGATATTTCTTCTTATGTTGGAATCTGAATCATTAGGAAAAAGATGTAACTCAAATTAAGTCATAAGATATGCATATAAAACTATTTTTTCTTTGAAAATTAAAGGGCACTCATAAATTCATTTTGACCGGTCCATAATATATATTGTTGGTTTTAATCAATGATTGTTTTAATATTATTCTAAATTATATTTTATTTGTTATATATTTCTCAATGCTTGTTATATTTTACTTGTAGGAACAAGGAAATATTGATTCTTCTAAAGACAATGTTCAAGCACTCATCGATGACAAATACAGAGTCAATTGAAGAAAAAAGTTTTGTAGAAGTATCTTCTTTAGCATGTCGTGGAAAAACTGATATTGCATGGAAACATTTTGCATATAAAAAGGAAGGAAAAAGGAATGTGTATACTTGCTTGCATTGTACATCAACATATAGGGGAGGAGGTATAAATAGAATGAAGTAACATCTTGCAGGATAACCTAGCCAAATTTCAAATTGTAAAAAAGTTTCTCTTGATGTTCCTCATCAAATGCTCAAATCTTTGAAAAAAGTCCGAGAAAAGAAGTAAAGTGAAGACCTTGATGAAGCAATAATGATCAATATTGTGATATTGATAAGGAATTTCATCAAAGCCAAACTTTCCCAACTAATATGTTGATAAAAAGAGAAGAGAGTATACTGAAAATAGAAATTATAAGAACACTCCGTAGAGGTTTGTATCTAGTAAAAGCATTGCTACAAAGCCTAAGTATTAATGAGATGGTTTTGTGCTTGCATTTCAGCATTTAAGTAATAGCCGTCTACGGCATATGATTAATGATCATTA
>JAMKYM010001016.1:0-53016 GCA_026541065.1 Canavalia ensiformis
GATTTTTAGGTCAGTAATAAATACCCAGAAACTTTCCAGGCTCTCAGCATGTGCACTCTAAGTCTCCATTTATTCATGCATAGGCATTAGCTGAACCGGTTCCAATCAAGAAATACACTAGGACTCACTGACCTTTTGAACAAATTTTTGGAGGTCTGGGCTGTAATGAGCACCCTGAGACCTTTCTACCTTCTTGCACAAGTGCTAGCAACTTACTGTGGAATGGTTTAGAAAAAAAAAAAGAACCAAATCAGGAGGTTTGGTCTGGTTTGATGTGCCACTATAATTATCCCCTTAGTGTGTCGTCCCAGTCACGGGAAATAGCCTTAGTCCCCCAAATTGATGGCGGTGGTGAGCCTGCACGATTGAGCCAGTCCCCTTTTAAAGTTGCAACAACAACCATGGGTCTTAACAATTCATTTTCCAATGACCTGTCACACTAGAGTTGATAGCAGGATAATCTTAAAAAAACCCAATCTAGTCACCATTAATCACAGGTTGAACAAGGAAAGATAAGACCAGTGAATCAGTACAGAATTTAGTACCCTAATGGATCAAATGGGTCCCAATGAGACTATCAAAAAGTCTCCTGCCTTGAAACAGAAATTACATCCCCATTTCAGAAGTATAGGAGGGCTAACAGATGTTAAAATGAAGTTGATACGGTCATACCAGAAAAATACAGATTTTGGCCTGAGGGTATAGACGAATTCGTTATAGTGATTGGTTGGAACCACATGGCTCCTGTTCTAAAAAAGAAAAACCTATGCAATACTAGACTTGAGTTCACGCGACTAAGAGTATAAGAAAAACAAATGGCCAAAACGTCTGTTTTAAATTTTTCCTCAACCGTGCAACGGATTCTAATGCGAGCAAGTAGCATTCTCTACTGCTTCGTGTTTTAATTCATGCAAATTCAAGCACGAGCACAGCGGTTGAATTTGTAAACATCTCTTCAAAAATCATTGTTTTTTCTTAAAACGTACGATTTTAATTTTTCATCAAGCGTATAACAGTTACGATACGAGCAAGTAGCATTCTCTGCTGCTTCGTGTTTTAGTCGTGCAAATTCAAGCACGACTTCTGATGATTTGAATTTATAACACATCATTTCAAAATCATTGTTTCTTAAAAGCGTCTGTTTTAATTTTTCATTATCCATAACAGTAATTCGACGAACGTGAACTCGCTAAAATTTGAAAATAATTTGATTATTTGATTGTGGAGTCGCCACCAAATTTTTTGTTTAAGGGAAAAAAGATTTGGAAAAACACGACTCAATGGATGAGATTCGAAGTTCGGGAGTCGGTTCTGAGTAGGAAGGTGTTAGGCACCCCAGCTCTACTTTGTTCAGAGCAGTACCACTTAAAGCAGTGTGTGATTATTTGAAAATAGTTTGATCCCTTAATTAATTTGAACATAAATAGGTTGATGGAGTTAGCTGAGGAGGACTTGATCCTGCTCTCAGCGTATTCCCAGGTGCAATGGGGAAATTCAAGGCACGTAGTTTTGGTTAAGGAATCTCCCGTAAAGGGAAGAAACATAGAAGTTTTTCAAAGAATAAGAAGTCATCGGGAAAATTATCTTGGGCGAAGGCTGCACTTTGCCCATATCGGGATCGTTTTTATGAGTTCCATGAGAAGGTAAGTAAAGTTTTGAAGAAAACAAGAATTGGTTGGAAAATCATCTATGCGAGAAACTCAAGCCGTCGTAAGCGCTTGAGTTCGCACGAGTTCAAATCTGAAACGACGAGAGAAAATTTTTGTTTGTATTAGCATTCGTTGACGAAGTCCCTTAAGGAGGAAAGTAACGATTTTGAAGAAAACGGGAGTTGGTTGGAAAATCATCTATGCGAAGCGAAACTCAAACGAATTCATCGTAAGCTGCGCTCGTATTAGGAGTTCACACTTGAGTTTTGAAGGAAATGGGAGTTGGTTGGAAAATTATACGAAACTCAAATCGAGAAGGCCCAAAATTATATGCTGAAGCAATGAAGAAAGCCCTTTGCTCGTATTAGGATTACGTTCGACGAAGATCCCATAAGAAGGAGAGTAACGGTTTTGAAGAAAATGGGAGTTGGTTGGAAAATCATCTATACGAAACTCAAATCGTCGTAAGCCGCACTTGAGTTCGCACGAATTCAAATCTGTGAGGATCCGTTAGAGATGGAGTCTATGAGAAGGAAGATAGCGAGAGAAGAAAAAACTGCACGAAACTTCTCGTATTAGGATTCGAATTTACGAGACGACGAGTCCCATCGTTCGGAGCGAAGTCCCATAAGGAAAGTAATAGTTTTTTGAAGAAAATGGGAGTTGGTTGGAAAATCATCTATCGAAACTCAAACCGTCGTAGCCGCACTTGAGTTATGCAATTCAAATAAACGAGCGAGAGAAAGGCGCTTTGCCGTATTAGGATCGGATTCGGATGGAGTCCTATGAAGGAAGGTAACAGTTTTGAAGAAAATAGGAGTTGGTTGGAAAATCATCTATGCGAAACTCAAACCGTGGCAGCTTGAGTTACGAGAATTCAAATACGAACGAACGAGCGGAAGAGCGCACGCTCGTAGGATTCGTTCGGAGGCAGTCCCATAAGAAGGAAAGTAATGAGTTTTGAAGAAAATAGGAGTTGGTTGGAAAATCATCTATGCAGAAACTCAAACCGTCGTAAACGCGCTTGAGTTCGCACGAATTCAAATACGAGAACGAGCGAGAGAAGACTTTGCTCGTATTAAGTTGATTGAGAAGTCCCATGGAAAAGTAATAGTTTTGAAGAAAATGGGAGTTTGGTTGGAAAAATCGGTCGGGCGATTATTACCTTCCCCCATTTATCAGAGTCTAAGCCAAGAGCATGATCGGATCTAGATACGGTATCAGCGCCACATTGTGAGGATCCTACTCTATATTCTTATATTTAGTCCTATTCTTTCCCTTTGGGCATTAATTCGATCGGAATTACGTATCAAGGATTCTAGATTAGCAAATCTTTGTGAAATAAGACAATTTATAGAGTGATCTGGCCCCCTTATAGGCTTAAGGTGTGAATCTTGAACCTACCACTTAGTTAACAACATAAGTACTAGTACGACTAATTATGCCTTGGGCTTGCACCTAGGCTCCTCAAACCCGACAAGAGTGGCACACCTCTTTACCCTATTTAATAGCCAAGGGACAGCATCGGGGGGACTATGTTTAGGATCCCCAGCAAAGACTTAGATATAACGGAATATCACGGTGTGGAATCATACTATTATTGCCCTAGCTTGAGATCACGGTTGCTATGCCTTGAGTCTAGCTTATTTAATTACTGCGTAGCTTTGATCATTTCATGGTTGGTGAATGGACATGAGTTTAAGCAAACCATGCATAAGGTATATCGAGACCCAGGGATGATCATGACTTTCTTAGTTAACTGCGGTGGTTTTGCACGGGTAGTTATGGGGCCGAGCTCAACCCAAATGACCAACCTTGGCCTCGGGATCGGTTTTTCAGGCCGGGATGGACTCCTGCATTTAACGGACTTGCCCGAGTGGCGCCTTAAATGAATACGGGCTTGGCTGGATATTCTCGAGTCAAGGGATGAGGCTATTGCTATTGAGCGTCATGGGTTACGGTTGGTTGATTTGGTTTAAAATCATAGATTAGCGAAGATGGGAATCTAGCGGACGTATTTTCACAAGCTGTTCCATAATTAGTATATTGGGGACCCTCTCCACATGGCCGGGTATTGGATTCGTATCGGCAATCAAGGTTTCCTTTGCGAAAACGAGAATAAGATAGTTGGGGAATTCAACAGATTGAACATGCATGCCGAGAAAACTTTCTAATTTGCTAGCAATTTATCAATCAACGCCTACGGTAGCATTATTCCTTGCTATCGTGAGATGCTGCTAAAGCGGAATCACGCTAAAGTGAATCGGAAATCTTTGAAGAGAATCAATCATGATAAACATATAGGTTAATGTTGGACCATAGATCGAGAAATGCTAATCAAAGCGACCACAGGATCCCGATGACTCGCTAACTCCCCATGTATCAAAAATCAAGCTAGCTTAATGGGGATCTTGTGGTTAATGTTGGACCATCATGTGACTCAACTCGGGTCTCAGTGGACGAGTGCTGTCGAAAAATCAAGCTGGATTTTCTGTTTTCTAATCAAAGCGACCACCAAACATCCCTTATTCTAGACACAACTCATAACTCCCCTATATTTGCGAGGTATCAAAAATCAAGCTAGCTTCATGGGGATCTTGTGTGAATTTATTTGTGGGAATTCCAAAGCCTCTGCTACAGAAAAGGAGTTGGTGCGATCATGTGACTCAGCTCGGGTCTTTTAGTGAAACTTTGAGGTCGTTGGCGGTTAGGACTCGGCGGCTCTCTCACCATGACCTCTTTGATCCTACAAATAGATCTTACTGGTCTTAATTCCTAGTTGGCCTTTCAGTCTCTGCATTGGGAACACTGATAGGCATTAGAGTCAGGCCAGTCTAAGAACTCTTCATAACTCTGTTCATGCACCCACCCCTTTTGAATGCCAATCATACTTAGGCAGGGGAAGAAGTCAGTTCTTTATTCCTTGCCTTTACTTTATTTAGTAGCTGAGCCAGATTAGTAGATCCGCAATGGCCTATATCTCCACACACTGATCGAAAAGAGTTAGCTAAACAAGTCACAATGCAGAATCAGGGGTTAATCCTGCCTGTCCTTTTGACAATCTTAGGCTATTTACATCCAACCTTAGGTTTACAAATGACAATGGACTATTATTTATGAGGATTCTACTCGATATATGTTCTAATTCGGTCTCTTTAGGAATTTTCGGGGACGAAGATAGCATTTATCCTCACACATGGTTCATGTGGGCCTCGGGTAGAACATAATTACAGGTCTTGAACATTATGCAAGTGGTTAATTTCAAACTAAAGCTCGTAGTATATTTACGCTTCCCTTTTATATTTGAATCAATTTTTAGGCTAGGATGGACCTCGCCAGTAGTGGACTTACTGTGGTATCTGCATCCAGTAATATGGAATTTTACTTTTCTGATCTAGACTCATGTTTTATTTCAAATGCATTTCCAGATTTAGCTCTAATTTGAATCTTGCTGGCCAAGGCATAAGTAAAGAATTTAATCCTCAAACTGTCACCCAAACATTATGAATTCTCCTATTTGCTATCAGTCCCTGGGTTTGAGAAGGTCCTTGTAAGTTGGTATGCTGACTGTCCTTGGGGCAACTTGTTCGAATGAGTTAGCCCCTGAGTTTATACTCTCCATCTTGCTATAGTTTTCATTCCTCTAGCCTGACTCTAGACCCTTTGCATACCTGAATTTACGCTTAGTATTTTCAACTATTTCAGGACTTCTTTTGATTTATCTATTGGACGAATTCCCATTCTCAGGTTTAGACTTCTACCGATCAACCTACTCACGTTTGGCTAAGACAGTGGGGTTGGGACCTAAGCCTGCGATCTGATCGATATGAGTAAATTTGGAGTCCGCATTCTTCCAACAGTTGTGCTCATTGTCAAAGTCTGAATGTGGTTTACGGCCTATACAGTAAACTGAGGTGTGGTTAAGTCTACTTGAAGGCCATGAAGAGAGCATAGACTGTGCTCAAAGGAAAACTAGCTAAGAACCTGATTCTTGCAGTTTACTTCTCCTATTCCTTCATGGATTAAGACTGCACTAGATTATAGGATGTTCCCCTCTTCTCACAGGTTCCATCAGTCCTTATAGACATTGCTACATTCCTTCGGCCAAAGGCCTTTAAGCCTGATGCAGGTATGGGAATTGGTCTTGGCTGTTCTTGTTATAGTCTCTAGCTACATGTCGGATGTTCAGGCTTGGTATTTAAACAAGGAAAGACTGGTGACTCCAGAACTGACTCATGAATGTCCTCCTGAACATAGCAAATATCAGAGGTCAGGATAGCCTCAGGGGGTCTCGTATGGACATGGCTAGCTGAGAATTCACGACTCTATTAAGTCTAAAGGTTCAATTAACTGATCCTATGACCCAGCTTAGACTCTCTGGTCACATCTAGGTGTGGGCAATTAGGACTCTGCATTCGGGATAGAATCCCGCCCGTGCCTAACTAACCAAGGAAATCATCTCTATGGTCATTAGATCCAAACTTAGTGAGATTTGATCTTTTCAAGGTAAGGCCAACTCCTCTCGAGAGGTTAACAAGTCTTGGAATCCTAGTAGGTGAGTCCGAGAGGCTTCTCGGAAATAAAGGTAGAACTAGCCATATGATGGCATGGAGCAATAGGTACAGGAGACCAAGGTTTCCCCGGGGAACCTAGAGGCGGGGGTTTAAGTGGATGTACGGGCCTCGGAACCGGATGAGTTAGGTCTTCCGACCGACTTAATCGTCTATAGGAATTTCTCACAATTCCCCTCATGGTTGACTCTTTGTGACTTAGATTAAGGTCTACACCATCACTTGGTTCATGACTATACGGTCTATGATTAAACATCAACAATACGGTGCAACGATATACAAAAATCAGCTACCTAAGATAGTTGTCTAACAGAATTCCCCCTCAGGATGCTTGAATTTATATAAGATTTTTGTAGAGCATTTCGAGTGGGTTTGTCATATGGCCGATTGTTAAAATCAACATACAATCTCTGAATCAAACTAATTTGGATCACCGAATAGCATATAAACCCAAACACATTTCTATTGATCATGCCATGTGATAGTAGCAAAGGAGTAATGGCTTAGATAACAATAATCTAAACTAAGCAAATATTGAAAGCAGCTCTATCAATCGAAAATGATGATCAATCGCAGCAAATCCAATCAGGATTCAAAATTAATTGGATTCGTTAATCCCGATCCTTTGCGGAAGCCACACACGCTGTGATTTCTTGCCAAGCCAGGCCAACAATGCAACGATTTCAAGCATGAACAACGAAATAGGCAAATAGAATCGGTCGCGGACCCTAACCTATTTGGAATGCGAGTTTGGAGGATGTAAAACCTTCACTAGACGATGTAGCGATCGTCAGAAATAGGACCTTTCTGCTCTCAGGACGCCTGAGCTTCTTGATCGTCGGTGCCGGAGCGAGCAAACGCCAGACCAACTCAAGGAGTGGGAGCACCGCCTTGCAATTCACGGAGGAGATCCTTTTTGTTCTTCCTCTCGAAGTTTCTTCCCTCCAGAGAATGAGAGAAACTTTCTTCTTGAAGAAAAATCTCAAAACCAGCCAAAAGGAAAAAACCCCCTTTCAGTTTTTTGAATTTCCTTTTTTATATTTCATTCTTAACCCCGGGTCATTTATCCTAGACCATGGTTATCTTTTGACCCTGGTTCTAACTAATTTAACTACCTTCCAGCACCCTTTTCTTTCTCTCTTTTCCTTTAATGGTTTTTTCCTTGTTATTTTCTTTTATTATTATTTATGCTTTTATTCGGTTTCTTTTGTCTCTCTCTCTCTTTTTTTTTTTATTGTTTCTTATTATCCTCCTTGTCATTATTCATTTATTTATGTATGCCTTTTATTCCTGTCCTTCTACCTTTATTATTTATCCCTAATAATATAAATTGATTTGTCTCGACTCGGACAAAAATTGGTGCTCACAGTTTGCTCCTCTTTACTCATCTCCTGACAGATAATACAGAGGATGTCTTCCTCGATATTATTATGATTAGGAGTGAGTAAAGACATGAGCATCCTTTGTCCGAGGTGAGAGCCACGGGTGTAACCTGTCTTGAACGACCGATTGACTCTTCCCGATGACTTTGGCCTATGTATACTTGGCTTATACTAATTTACCGGGTATGCCTTGATAGTTTAGACGAAATTTAAACAGGGTAGGCCTGAATACGCTGAGATGCTGAAAGTTAAAAAAATGTGACACCAGAATAGGCTGGGTTGGAGTTTACACATGATGGGTCTGACTAAACTAAGATGTAGAAGATTAAAACACAGCGCCTAAATAGGCTGGACAAGAACTTAAACATGATGGTCCTGAATAAACCAAGATGCGGAGAATTAAAGTACTGTGCCTAAATAGGCTGAGCAAGAATTTAAACATGGTGGGCCTGAATAAGCGAAGATGTAGAAAATTAAAATTGGCGCCCAAATAGGCTGGGCAAGAATGTGATGGGCCTGAATAAGCCAAGATGCAGGAATTTAAAATGCAGCGCCTGAATAGGCTGAACGGAAATTAAACATGGGGGCCTAAATAAGCCAAAATGCAGGAATTTAAAATGCAGTGCCTGAATAGGCTATGCGGAAATTAAACATGAGGGGCCTAAATAAGCCAAAATGCAGGAATTTAAAATGCAGCGCCTGAATAGGCTGAGGTGCAAGTAGGAATTAAAATGCAGCGCCTAAATAAGCCAAAATAGGGCTGAGCTAGAATTAAACATAGGGGCCTTAGGCCTAATTAAGCCAAAATCCAGGAATTTAAAATGCAGCGCCTGAATAGGCTATGCGGAAGTTAAACATGAGGGGCCTAAATAAGCCAAAATGCAGGAATTTTGCACGGTGCGAAAGAATTAGCAGGCTATTCGGAAATTAAACATGAGGGGCCTAAATAAGCCAAAATGCATGAATTTAAAATGCAGCGCCTGAATAGGCTATGCGGAAATTAAACATGAGGGGCCTAAATAAGCCAAAATGTAGGAATTTAAAATGCTAAATAAGCCAAATGCGGGAATTTAAAATAGGCTGAACGAAATTAAACATGAGGGGCCTAAATAAGCCAAGGCTATGCGCGAAGGAATTTAAAATGCGGCGTGGGCTAGGCAGGAATAAACATAGAGAGACTCAATAAGGTCAATCAGGGAATAAAACATGATAGGCCTAAATAAGGAAAATTAGAATGCGAAAAATTAAAATGCGAATTAAAAGTGCCTAAATAGGCTGAATTTATTTGACAAAATTGGTATTGTTTGTTAGCTAATTTTGAAAACCTCCCTTTTTATTAGCAGAGTTGGGTCTCTTCAGTTCCTTATAGCACGGCCCTCTAAGTCTGAAGCAAGCTAGAATCAGAGATTTTTTCTTCTCTCGTTTCATGTCTAGGCAATTCCCAACCTACGAGTAAAGTCTTGAACAAGATGCATCATTTTGATTATTGGAGAATTATTAGTCATGAAGAAAATCTCAAACCAAACATGACTTTAATGTAGTCTCTAATAAAGTAATTGCCAATTTATAAACGCGATTTAAATTTTATACACACATCTGATCAATGATGATACAATTAAACATTGGGTAAAAGCGGAAGTAAGGGAGAATATTTGGTCTTGACATATTGGGATGTATCAGAGGGCGCAGATTTGAGAGATATGAGGTCTTGACCGAAGTTCACGCTAGTATTGTATTTACGCAACATCTCGTATCTCAACAATCACAGCTTCTTAAACGGAATTTGCCCCAGTGTTGGTTCGAACTTGTGCGTACCGTCCCTAAATCATTCCCCCTTTTTCGTTTTTTATTTGCCCCGGTGTCGGCGATGTCCAATCATTCTTGACCAAAATCTATTGCCTCTTTCCGCAGATTTGCCCCAGTGTCGATAGAGTCACAGTCGTTAGTCGTGCCTTCCTTGTTATTTTCTTTTGTTTTAAATCTGGGCCATTTCTTGCGGAGTTTTTGGTTAGTCTAGCCCTTTGCGTAGGCCGCCCTTGCGGGTTTTCAGCCTAACGGGTTTTTCTGATTTGCCCTAACTTTTGCCTAGGTCGCCCTTGCGGGTTTTCAACCTAGCGGGCTTCTTCTGATTTGCCCTAACTTTTGCCTACGTCGCTCTTGCGGGTTTTCGACCTAGCGGGCTTTTTCTGATTTGCCCTAACTTTTGCCTAGGTCGCCCTTGCGGGTTTTCAACCTAGCGGGCTTTTTGATTTGCCCTAACTTTTTCCTAGGTCGCCCTTGCGGGTTTCAACCTAGCGGGCTTTTGATTTGCCCTAACTTTTGCCTAGGTCGCCATGGCAGTTTCGACCTAAGCGGGCTTTTCCCGATTTTCCACACGACTTTGGCCTAGGTAAGCCCTTGCCGGGTTTTCAACCTAGCGGGCTAACTTTTGACTAGGTTTGCCTAACTTTTCAACCTAGCGGGCCTGAGTTCCCAGCTTGCGGGTTTTCAACCTAGCGGGCCTTTTGATTGCCTGCTTTTGCCTAGGTCGCCTTGCGGGTTTTCAACCTAGCGGGCTTTTGATTTGCCTAACTTTTGCCTAGGTCGCCCTTGCGGTTTTCGACCTAGCGGGCTTCCCGATTTGCCCTAACTTTTGCCTAGGTAGCCCTTGCCGGTTTTTCGACCCTAGCGGGCTTTCGATTTGCCCTAACTTTTGCCTAGGTCGCCCTTGCAGGTTTTTCCAACCTAGCGGGCCTTTTGATTGCCTAACTTTTCCTAGGTCGCCTTGCCAGTTTTCAACCTAGCGGGCTTTTGATTTGCCTAACTTTTGCCCTAGGTCGCCGGGTTTTTCGACCTAACGGGCTGATTTGCCCTAATGATTTGCCTTTTCCGTATCTCTGGGCATAGTATCTTTCTGACATCTGAATTAGTTGGGTTAGGCAGATCTTTTCCATTCGCATATCTGCTAAGTTAAAAGCCTCACGAAAAACTCTCCTAACCACGTACGGCCCATGGTAATTTGGAGCCCATTTTCCTTGTGATGCCTTTTGTCTTGCGACACTTTCTTGTCCAGAGATCTTCTCGAAATTGCCGAGGATGAACCTTCTTTTCAAAGGCTCTCTTCATCCTCTTTTGGTAAAGTACCCGTGGCACACTTGTCGACCTCTTTTCATCGATGAGGTTTAATTGGTCCACCCAGTTTGAACCCACTACGCTTCTTCTAGTTTCGCCTCCATTAAAATCCTTAGTGAAGGGATTTCTACTTCAATGGGAAGGACAACTTCCATTCCGTATCACGAGTGAGAATGGAGTTGCCGATGGAATGTGCGAAGCGGATACATTAGGCATGAAGAGCGTAAGGGAGCATTTCATGCCGGTCTCGGTATGTTAGCACCATCTTACGAACGATCTTCTTGATATTTTTATTGTTTGGCTTCTCTTGCCCCATTCATCTTTGGTTGATACGGGGAAGAATTGTGATGCTGGATTTTAAATTGGTCACATAACTCTTTCATCATCTTGTTATTCAAGTTGGTGTCGTTGTACGTGATGAGTTTATTTGGTAACCCGTATCGGCAAATTAATTCCCTTCTCACGAATTTTACTACCACACTCGGGTCCTTTGTGAGAGGCTGCCTCTACCCACTTGGTGAAATAATCTATGGCCACCAGTATGAATCGGTGTCCGTTGGAAGCCCTTGGGGCTCAATTGGTCCCATGACATCCATACCCCAAAGTACGACGACCATGGTGAAGATAACACATTCGGGAGGTGGGTGGTGCATTGACATTGTCGACGTATATCGACATTTGTGACAAGTTTTGGCATATTTGTAGCGGTCATTTTCCATGGTTAACCAATAATACCTTTGCTCTGAGGATCTTTCTTGCCATGGCATGTCCATTTGGCATGGGTACCAAAGGATCCTCGTGGACCTTTTCAAGATTTTGTTGGCCTCTAGCTTTGTATCCACACACCTAAGTAAAACCATATCGTGATTCTTTTTGTAGAGGATCTCGCCATTAGGGAAAAAATTTTATGGCCAGCGGCGCAGGGTTCTTTGTCATTCTCGAACGTCGATAGGATATTCCACTATTTTTCAAAACGCCTTATGTCATGGTACCATGGTTTCTTGTCGACTCTTCTTCGACCAAGCTAGCGAAAGCTTGCCGCTCCGGTGTTGAATTTGGATTAAGAGGTATGTCCTCATCGCGGTTAATCTTAAACATAGAGGATAAGGGTAGCCGGGGCATCGGCTAGCTGATTGTCCTCCCTGGGTATGTGAGAAAATGTGATCTCTTCGAAGTGTTTACAATTCCCTAATATAAACTTGATACGGAATTAGCTTCGTGTCCACTGGTTTTCCATTCTCCTTTGACACGATGAATAACCGGGGGCGGAATCGCACTAAACTTTGCAAATGTTTGACGTCCCGGAAACTGGTACTTGGATTCCATTATACGAGGCCTCGTATTCAGCCACATTATTGGTGCAATCAAGGTTAATACATTTGTAATGGTGCGTGCTGGTCTTGGAGAAATTAATATGACTCCCAATGCCATGGCCCATTATATTTGAGGCACCATCGAACATCATCGTCCATTTTCCTTTGTCTTTTGTTTCTCGAGACTATACAACGCCGCCAGTCTTCATCGGGAATTCATGCTACATAGGCTGGTAGTCATTCAAAGGTTGTTGAGCCGGTAATCGGCGAGGCGCTACCTTTGATCGCTTTTACGCGTCCACGTATATGATGTCATATTCGATAGCAAAACTTGCCACCGGCGATCCTTCCGGACAAGGCGGGCTTCTCGAAAATATATTTGATTGGGTCCATCACAGATATCAACCGGGTGGTGTGGCTCGGCATATATTGTCTCAAGCGATGCGCGACCCGAGTTAGTGCCAGACATGTTTGTTCCAACGGGGGAGTATTTTGCTTCGTAATCGGTGAACTTTTTGCTCAAGTAATAGATCGCGTGCTCTTTCCAGCTACGATACGTCTCGTTGGCGAGAACGCACCCCATGGATTTCCGATCCTTTATCGGGTACATGAGTAGGAGTCTTCCGGACACCGAAGGTGCAGTTGGTGGGTTACGTAGATGACTTGATCCTTTCGAATGCCTCTTCACAATCTTCATCCTAGTTCATGGGGTTGATTTTTACGCAAGAGCTTGAAGATTGGCTCACAGGTAGTGTTAGGCGAGATATGAACCGAGCAATATAGTTCGGTCTCCCCGAGAATCTCGAACCTCTTCTCGGTTGCGGAATGGCATCTCAAGATAGCTCGAATCTTGTCGGGGTCGCCACATCCCCCGTTCACTAACGATGAACCCTAGTAATTTTCGACTTCACTCAGAATGTACACTTGGCTGGATTCGATCTCAATTTGAATTTCCGGAGTCTTTCGAATAATTTTTTGCAAATCATTCAAGTGATCATCTTCGGTTCTGGACTTGGGCTATCATATCGTCCACGTATACTTCAATTTCTTTGTGGATCATATCGTGGAACGGCGTCACCATGGCTCTCACGATGGGTGGCTCCGGCATTTTTTAAAACCAAAAGGCATGACCTTTAAGAGAAAAGTTCCCCACGCGGTAATGAAGGTTGTTTTCTCCATATCTTCTTGAGACATCTTAATTTGGTTATAACTTTGAAAAGCCATCCATGAGCGAAAAGCATGAGAAGCGGCGGTATTATCAACCGGCACGTCTATATGAGAGTAAAGGAAAGTCGTCTTTTGGGTTTGCCGGTTGAGTCTCTATAATCTACGCACATTAGGACCTTTCATCTTTCTTAGGGGCCAGTACTATGTTTGCCACCCACTCGGGTAATTTACAGCGACCAAAAAGCCATCCGAATTGTTTTCTCTTCTTCCTAATTTTCAAGGACATTTTCGGCTTCATTCTTCTCAACTTTTGTTTTAGTGGGCATCCGGGTTTTAAAAGGCCGGTTGTTGCTCGGCTTGATGGGCGTATCCAACCCTGGCATATCCTGGTAAGACCAGGCAAAAATATCGTTATCTTGATGTAGCAATGCCGTTAGCGAGAGCGGTTATCTCCTCGACGAGCGAGCCTATTTTTACCTCTTTCTTATTTTCATACGTCCCCCAAATTTATTAGCTCGGTAAACTCTTCATGAGGTTGTATAGACTTGTGTTCTTTGTCTATCAATCCTGAGCAATTCCTCCGGAGGTTCGTAGTCAAATTCAATTTCTTCGATCAACTTGATTATTGAGGCAGATCGAAATTGCTTGATACAATACTAGCGTGACTAGTATTAAATGGGTTATTTTTGGATCTGATTATGGAAAAAATGAGTGAAGCGGAAGTGAGACACGGGGGTATTGGGAAAAAGCAAGAGAAAATAATCATAAGAAAAGTTCAATTGTATTGTATTGATCGAAATGTGTACACAATATTGTTCTATTTTTTCAAAATGTATGGCAATTACAAAATTACATTGAGGCCAGAATTAAAGTCATGGGGAAGTTGATTGTCTCCCGATTGCTCAATTCTTGCCCGGGGCGAGCAGTGTCACTAAATCATCAATGCTTTGGGCATCATCTTCCTCCATCCGGCATGGCCACAAAATCGGGGCTTCGTACCCCGTGCTCAAAATCCTCGATAGGTATTGCGAGAGGGACCCCTCTTCCATCCTTCTTTATCCTCCTTAGTAGGCTTATACCCAAGCCCATATCGGCGTTTGTTCTTATTCAAGTTTGTAGGGGTTGGATCAATCCCTCTTCATTTTGCCCCGGTTGCCTTCGGGTTTTAAACCCATTTTTCAACATTATTTTGGCCATCATTAATAACGCTCTTGAAGGCCGAGGTTGGCCTAAAGCTTCCCTTCCTTAATAGTTGTGACATTAGCAATCTCCCGGGGCTGGAAGTGTGTTTCTAGAGCTTCTTCAGCGGCTCGTTATAAGGGAGGTTGGTGGGTTTTGCGACTAAAAAATCCTCTCGGCGAGACGATAATCGGCCTATCGTTTGTGATGAACTTCGGCTTTTGATGCAAGCTTGATGGCCTGACTCTTGCGGAATGTATCCGAGGTCTGACTAAACGACTATGCGCGGGGCGGTATGTCCATGATTTGAAAAGGTCCGTTAAGATAATTGGCCCGATCTGGAGTGGCAAATCGATCTCCCCTATGACTTCCCTCGAGACCCATCAAATGCCTGACGACCATCGAACTTGTCATACTTCCCAGGGAAGCTTGGTGGCGGCTTAGCGAGAAGTTATAGGCTTGTTACATTCGGGGATGACCATTATCGATCAACACCCTTGCCGGGATGTGGTCCATACATTTTATGGATATATGGAGAGCTTTGTTATGTCGGCCCCTTCTTCGGGTATTTCGTGGTGCGGCGAAAGTGAGGAAAGTTATTGAACAATTATGTGCTCGCGATGCCCTCCAGGCTTCTCCCCTTTGACGAGGTTATGCACCATGAGCTTCGTTGAGTATCTTTAGCGGGAACCCTCCGATGAGGCTCGAGTTCATCGAAGTCCCGACAATGAGATCCTTGTGGCATACGATTGAGGTGCTCGACCACGGTGTATTCACTTTGCCTTATCATCTTTAAAATTCTGCAAGCCTCACTCGTCGAGAGGCAGATGCTTTTCAGTTCCTCTACCTCGTCTTTTTGCTGATTTCTGCTCCGGACCAGCCAAGATTGCCTCACCGTATGGTTGTTCCCTTCTTTCTTCTCTAGGAGTGTAGATGCGACTCACTCCTTGTCATGCCACCAATACCAGTCTTATATTTACAATATTTGGTATTGAGTCAATGGTACCTTCGAGGCTTGTCTTCTCCAGTCTTTCCCTCCAGGAAACTTCTACATCGTATTTCCAAGGTACTTTCTTTGCTGCTATGGTATGGGAAGGGCCCAGGGATCTTTATGGTCACAGGTTTTAGCCCATTTGGGGTTGGGACCGTGGTTTCCTCGGTGTATTTGATGATCAATGGTCTGGGGCATCCTGGGAAGGCCTCATTAAGCATGTTTCGACCTAGCGGGCTTTTTCTGATTTGCCCTAACTTTTGCCTAGGTCGCCCTTGCGGGTTTTCAACCTAGCGGGCTTTTTGATTTGCCCTAACTTTTGCCTAGGTCGCCCTTGCGGGTTTTCAACCTAGCGGGCCTTTTGATTTGCCCTAACTTTTGCCTAGGTCGCCCTTGCGGGTTTTCAACCTAGCGGGCTTTTTGATTTGCCCTAACTTTTGCCTAGGTCGCCCTTGCGGGTTTTCGACCTAGCGGGCTTTTTCTGATTTGCCTTTTCCGTATCTCTAGGCATAGTATCTTTTTACAGCATCTGAATTAGTTGGGTTAGGCAGATCTTTTCCATTCATATCTGCTAGAATTAAAGCCCCTCCTGAGAAAACTCTCCTAACCACGTACGGCCCATGGTAATTTGGAGCCCATTTTCCTTGTGATGCCTTTTACTATGTGACTTTCTTGAGTACCAGATCACCTTCTCGAAATTGTCGAGGATGAACCTTCTTTTCAAAGGCTCTCTTCATCCTCTTTTGGTAAAGCTGCCCATGGCACATTGCTGTCAGCCTCTTTTCATCGATGAGGTTTAATTGGTCCACCCGAGTTTGAACCCACTCTGCTTCTTCTAGTTTCGCCTCCATTAAAATCCTTAGTGAAGGGATTTCTACTTCAATGGGAAGGACAGCTTCCATTCAGGTATCACGAGTGAGAATGGAGTTGCCCCAGTGAGATGTCGCGAACCGAGTACGGTAGGCATGAAGAGCGTAAGGGAGCATTTCATGCCAGTCTCGGTATGTTAGCACCATCTTCTGAACGATCTTCTTGATATTTTTATTGGCTGCTTCTACTGCCCCATTCATCTTTGGTCGATACGGGGAAGAATTGTGATGCTGGATTTTGAATTGGTCACATAACTCTTTCATCATCTTGTTATTCAAGTTGGTGTCGTTGTTGTGTGATGAGTTTATTTGGTAACCCATATCGGCAAATTAATTCCCTTCTCACGAATTTTACTACCACACTTCAGGGTCACGGCCGACGAAGGAGGCCGCCTCTACCCACTTGGTGAAATAATCTATGGCCACCAGTATGAATCGGTGTCCGTTGGAAGCCTTGGGCTCAATTGGTCCCATGACATCCATACCCCAAATTGCGAACGGCCATGGTGAAGATAACACATTCAAGGAGGTGGGTGGTGCATTGACATTGTCAGCGTATATCTGACATTTGTGACAAGTTTTGGCATATTTGTAGCAGTCATTTTCCATGGTTAACCAATAATACCCTGAGGATCTTTCTTGCCATGGCATGTCCATTGGCATGGGTACCAAAGGATCCCTCGTGGACCTTTTTCAAGATTTTGTTGGCCTCTGCTGTATCCACACACCTAAGCAAAACCATATCGTGATTCTTTTTGTAGAGGATCTCGCCATTAAGGAAAAAGTTTATGGCCAACCGGCGCAAGGTTCTCTTGTCATTCTCCGAGGCGTCGACAGGATATTCCCTATTTTTCAAGAAACGCCTTATGTCATGGTACCATGGTTTACCGTCTGACTCTTCTTCGACCAACTGGCAGAAAGCTTGCCGCTCCCGGTGTTGAATTTGGATAAGAGGTATGTCCTCATCGCGGTTAATCTTAAACATAGAGGATAGGGTAGCCAGGGCATCGGCTAGCTGATTGTCCTCCCTGGGTATGTGAGAAAATGTGATCTCTTCGAAGTGTTCCAACAATTCCCTAATATAGGCTTGATACGGAATTAGCTTCGCGTCCCTGGTTTCCCATTCTCCTTTGACCTGATGAATAACCAGGGCGGAATCGCCGTAAACCTGCAAATGTTTGACGTCAGCTTCAATTGCTGCTTGGATTCCCATTATGCAGGCCTCGTATTCAGCCACATTATTGGTGCAATCAAAGGTTAATCTGGCTGTAATGGGTACGTACTGGTCTTCCGGAGAAATTAATATGACTCCAATACCATGGCCCATTATATTTGAGGCACCATCGAACATCATCGTCCACTTTTCCTTTTTCTTTTGTTTCTCCAGACTATACACTGCCAGGAGATCTTCATCGGGGAATTCATGCTGCATAGGCTGGTAGTCATTTAAAGGTTGTTGAGCCAGGTAATCGGCGAGGGCGCTACCTTTGATCGCTTTCTGCGTCACGTATATGATGTCATATTCTGATAGCAAAACCTGCCACCGAGCGATCCTTCCAGACAAGGCGGGCTTCTCGAAAATATATTTGATTGGGTCCATCCTAGATATCAACCAGGTGGTGTGGCTCAGCATATATTGTCTCAAACGATGCGCGGCCCAAGTTAGTGCGCAGCATGTTCGTTCCAACAGGGAGTATTTTGCTTCGTAATCGGTGAACTTTTTGCTCAAGTAATAGATCGCGTGCTCTTTCCTTCCTGATACGTCTCGTTGGCCGAGCACGCACCCCATGGATTTATCAGTCACTGTCAGGTACATGAGTAGAGGTCTTCCGGACACCGGGGGTACGAGGATCGGTGGGTTCTGTAGATAGAGCTTGATCCTTTCGAATGCCTCTTGACAATCTTCATCCCAGTTCATGGGTTGATTTTTACGCAAGAGCTTGAAGATTGGCTCACAGGTAGCTGTTAGCTGAGATATGAACTGAGCAATAGTAGTTCGGGCTTCTCAGAATCTCTCGAACCTCTTCTTCTTCGATTCGCTGAATGCATCCTTAAGATAGCTCAATCTGCCTGGGGTCGACTTCTATCCTGCTCACTAACGATGAACTCCTAGTAATTTTTCCCGACTTCAATCTCAAATGCCACTTGGTCGATCTGGCCCTCAATTTGACTTAGTTCGAATAATTTTTGCAAATCATTCATGATCATCTTGTTCTGGACTTGGATCATATCGTCCACGTATATCAATTTTCTTTTTAGATCATATCGTGGAACGCTGTCACTTTCATGGTCAGATAGTGGTTCAAGCATTTTTTAAACCAAAAGGCATGACCTTTGTAATTTAAAAAGTTCTCTACGCTGCAATGGAAGGTAGCTTTCTCTTCCATATCTTTCAGACATCTTAATTTGGTTATAATTAAAAGCCATCCACGAACTTAAAAGATTGTAGAATCGAGCCGTATTATCAGTAATCAAAGACGTCTATATGAGTAACGGAGTCGTTTCCTGGCTTGTCTGGTTCAAGTTCTATAATCTACGCACATTCGGACCTTTCCATCTTTCTTGGGACAGTACTATGTTTGCCACCCACTCCGGGTAATCTGACCAAAAAAAGCCAACATCGAATTGTTTTCTCACTTCTTCCCTAATTTTCAAGGACATTTAAAGCTTCATTCTTCTCAACTTTGTTTAAGCCGGTGGGCATCAGGTTTTAAGGGCAGTTTGTGCTTTCGGATGGACGTATCTGACCCCCGTATATCCTGGTAAGACCAGGCAAAAATATCGTTGTACTGATGTATAGCAATGCCATTAATGCAGTAGCGACATTCTCCGACTAACGAGCCTATTTTTACCTCTTTCTTATTTTCTTTTCCGTCCCCAAATTTATTAGGCTCTCAGAACTCTTTATGAGGTTGTATAGACTTGTGTTCTCCCGTCGATCATTGGCACTTTCTCCGAGGTTCGTAGAATAACTAATTCTTCGTCCGCTGATTATCGAGACAATAATCGTTTGATACAAATACTAGCGTAATCGTATTAGAACGGGTTATTTTTGGACTAAGAGAAAAATGAAACGAAAGTGAGACACGGGGGTATTGGGAAAAAGCAAGAGAAAATAATCATAAGAAAGTTCAATTGTATTGTATTGATCGTAATGTACACAATATTATCTCTATATTTTTTCAAAATGTATGGCAATTAAGCAAAATTAAGATCAGACCGAATTAAAGTTTTGTGTCTGATTGTCTCCCAATTGCTCAATTCTTGCCCAGGCCGGGCAAAGGTCCCTTAAATCATCAATCTTTCGGGCATCATCTTTCCTCCATAAAGATGGCTGGGCTGAAATCGGGGCTTAGACTCACGTGCTCAAAAATCCTCTCGATAGTGACTTAGGACCCTCTTCCATCTTCCTTTATCCTCTTAGTAGGCTTATACCCCAAGCCCATATCGGCGTTTGTTCTTATTCAATCGTAGGTTGGATCAATCCCTCTTTCATTTTGCCCCGATTTGCCTTCGGGTTTTAAACCCATTTTTCAACATTATTTTGGCCATCATTAATAAGCTCTTGAAGGCCGAGGTTGGCCTACCGCTTCCCCTTCCTTAATAGTTGTGACATTAGCATCTCCGGGGTTTGGAAGTGTGTTTAGAGCTTTTTCGGCTTAGTTATAAGGAGGTTGGTGGGTTTACCGACTAAAAAATCCTCCTCGGCGAGACGATAATCGGCCCTATCACCCGTGATGAATCGGCTTTTGATGCAAGCTTGATGGCACAGCTCGCTGGCTAACGATCTATCCGGGGTCTGCAATAAACGGCTATATGCCGGGCAAGTATGTCCATGACCCGAAGGTCACGTTAAAGATAATTGGCCGATCTTAACCGGCAAATCGATCTCCCCTATGACTTCCCTTCGAGACCCATCAAATGCCCCGACGACCATCGAACTTGTCCAATCAGGAAGCTTGGTGCGGCGAGCAGCGAAGTTACTTTAGGCATTACATTCGGGGATGACCCATTATCGACTTTATGCCAGATGTGGTCCATACATTTTATGGATATATGGAGAGCTTTGTTATGTCCGGCCTTTCTTCGGGTATTTCGTGGTCGGCGAAAGGAGGAAGTTATTGGGTTATAGCCTCATTGCTCGCGATGCCCTCAAACTTCTCCACCGGACAGTTATGCACCACATGAGCTTCGTTGAGTATCTTTCCGTAACCTCCATGAGGCTCAGTTCATCAAGTCCGGAATGAGATCCTTAGCCGGGCATACGATGAGCCGCTTTCGACCACGATTGTATTCACTTTCCTTATCATCTTTAAAAATTCGCAAAGCACTCCTCATGAGTGAGATGTGTCTTTTCGATTCCTCTACCTCGTTTCTTTTCGTTGATTCTCGCTCCGATCAGCCAAGATTGCCTCACCGCTGGGTTGTTCCTTCTTTCTTCTCTAGGAGTGTAGATGGCGGCCACTCCTTGTCATGCCACCATAACTACTATATTTACAATATTTGGTATTGAGTCAATGGTATCTTCCGTTTGTTTTCCTCCGTCTTTTCCTCCAGAAACTTCTACATCGATTTCAAGGTACTTCTTTGTTGCTATGGTATGGGAAGGGCCCAGGATCTTTATGGTCCAGGTTTTAGCCCATTTGGGGTTCAATCGTGTTTCCTCTGTATTTGATGATCAATGTGCAGGGCATCCTGGGAAGGCCTCATTAAGCATGTTTATTTCAAGTCGACCCCGATACAATTTATAGACGGCCCCGCATGACTAGGCAATGATTGCCCCCTACATTCGGAGTATCTTTCTCAAAAATTGAGCCACTTTGCATTTATCGGGCTACGGACCTTATATTTCAACCTGATGTTTCGGTAAAGAGAATGTCCTATGGCCCAAAGATGGTAGTCACATTTTGCTTTGCCGGGTCATACCACTTCGGATACGGAGGTTCCAATGGCTTCATGGGGCATGGTCTTTATCAAAGGAGTTTTTGGAATAATCGGGGTAGCAAGTCGGAGCAGCTCATGGGTATTGGATCGAATGCACCGCTTTCTTTCGTTATTTGCCCTTTTTTCGAGGTGGTTAGTGTTTGGGTTGGTGTTTTGATTCCATGTTTTTTGTGATGGGAGGTGGCATGGCTTGTGATGGCTGGCTATGAAGGGTCGTGGTCGGAAAGATGCGGGGAGGTGTGTAGGGTGGTTGGAAGTGGTTAGTGGGCCAGCGCTACCATTTGAGGGTATTGGGGGGGCGGATGCGGGGGCGGATATTGTGGCGATATTGTGATGGGTATTGTATCTAGTTGGGGGTGGTGGTGCATTCGTCGGACTGCCGGATCGTAAGTGACAAAGTGAGTTTCTCCCGTCTTTCTTTTTCCAAGAACTATTGGCTGGTTTTCGTATTCACATTACCAACCGTATTGTGGACGATACGCCCTCTGCAGATGTGCCAATTCTCACGCAAGCCCATCGCACCATATCGAGAAATTGGTCGACACGCTTCACTATTTTATCGTTAAAAAGGAGCCAGAGGGTCTCCATAAACATGCTTATCATCTCCCGTTTGGAACAGGTGGCTGGACTGGAGTGTAGCCTAGTTCCCTCCACCTCTCGCACGTACTCCCTTGAAGGTCTCCTCCTCTTTCTTAATCATATTTTGTAATCAGTCCCATTGTGGGCCATCTCGATGTTGTACTTACATCGTTTGAGAAAGCGTTGGCAGGTCTCTTCCAAGAATGTACATACGCCTTTCCAACTCATAGATAACAATCCACATTACCCCGTAAGTACTGCTCTTGGAAGTAATGAATCAATGAACTTATCATCAGCGGGCGTGAGAAGCGATTTTTTTTGAACACACGGTCAAATGGCTTCTCAAGTGGGCCTGTCCCCTTGTATTTTCAAATTCCGGTATTTTGAATTTGGCGAGATTACTACGCGGGGACCAACCGAGATCCATGACCACATCCTCCGCATCGCTCGATGTCCCCGACTTCTCCTCCAATGTTGCCACCCAATGTAGAGATGGGCTTCCTGCCCGAGGGATTTGCCCGGTTTTCATTTACCATGTCCCGTCGGAGGAGGATAAAAGGTTGGGTTGAGTGGTGGCAAGTGGCCCAAGGATGGGGTTGTTGTGGGTGTAGTGGATATGTAGTTCTGGAACGGAGTATGCGGGATTCTCGGTTGTGTGTGGTGTTCATGTAGGTGTAATTAGGGATGGTGTTTTGTGGATTTGTATGCGATGGATATGCGGTAGGTTTATGTGATGATTGGCGGGAGGGTTTGTGTGGTGAGTGACAAGGGGGATAAGTGTGTGAGGGGTAGGTGTGATTTTCACCCGGATTTATGGAAATACGAGTTTGTTGTGTGTTAGGATTTAACGGGGTGTGAATCCGGTGGCACACCGTATTCTTAGATCCACATTGACAATGTGCGAGGTCGAGAAGCATTAACCACATGATCGCTTCTCCACCCAGGGTCCCTCTGTGTTTTTTTCCACATCTTCATCAACTTAGCTACCTCGTCTTTCAGTCACCCACCTAATTTCTATGACTCTTCGTTCGGGGATTCTAGCTCGTTCATCATCTTTGTTCGAGAGCACGTGCTATAAGGATCGAGGAAAGCGTGAGCTCGCTATTGTGTTTCAGAAAATTTTAAATTTAATAAATTATAAATCAAACAAGTGAAATATTAACTTTAAGTTAAAAATGTGAAGGATTTAGATGTCTCGATAGGCATCGTTTGTTTCTTTGCGCACTTTGAGTATGAAATGGAAATTAATGCGTCGACGAGATTAATGCAGAGTGATTTTCATTCAAAGTGCAAGTTTCAAGGTACATTCGGTCCATCTTTTTTTGCTAGAACAATGTATTTTTTCATCCTTAAGATCGCTTCTTACAAAAAGTGGATAAATTCCTCGACTTCTGCTACCGGAGTATGAGGAGGGTGTAGTGAAGCCTCACCTTCTTGAGCAAGGGATTTCTTCGATGCCATGTTTGCCAGCCGCTAACTTGCCGAAACACCTAGTCCAATGGTCGGCAATTTGTGTCTTTATACCATCGCATCTCATCCTCGGATATCACTAATGCCCCTCTGTTGCATTCCCGATTACCTCGATAACCTTCCATCTTTCTTCGTCCACCTCGTGCCCCCATCTGCTACCAGGTTTTGAATTTGTCTGATTCGGTTCTTCTATGTGGTGTTGCAACACGTTTCTTTCGTCCATTATTCGACTTTTTCTCGCTCGTGCTTGGTTTCTTTCGTTTGTTTCCGATCCTTTTCGCGCCCCGATCTTATGGACTCCGGTCTACGAGTTGATCAATCACATCTTTCATTCTTCGGCTTTCTGAAGCTGTATCTTTCTCTTGTGCTCTTATTCCTAATTCCTTATTGGTCACTTGTAAATTCATGTGATTTTAGCTATATATTCTCTCTCTGAATTTTGTTGTTCTCGGAGACTTTCAGTATCTTTTCTCTTCTTGGTTCTTTTAATTCGACATTTTCTTGTTGGGCCTTCAACAATCTTTCTTCCAACCCATTACTCTTGGTGGTCATGCTTTCCACGGCTTTTGTCGTTCTTTTGACAATTTCGTCTTCAATTTCCTCTTCTTGTACTAGTTGGCTTTGAGGGCGCTATTTGAGGTCTAAAAGGCAATTTAATCCTTTGCACTCTTTCTTTGACCCATTGCTTGTATTCTTCTTTGCTGCACAACTTCTAACCCCTAATTTTTTCCCTTTTCGGTGACTATCTCCCAAGCTTCCCGTACCTTTCGAAGAGGCTCCCGCGAAGTCTCCTTCGTAGTATACATTAAAAGGGGTCAACACCCCGCCGATGGAGGACCTCGGATGGGATAGGGCAAGTTGATTTGTCCCAGTATGGGGTTGTAATTGATACATCCCTTTGTTCCCATGCAGGGGGACGTTGTGGAATCCCCTTGCAATGATAGATGATCGAGGTCTTTTGTTGCCACGTTGGTCGCCACCTGATCTTGCCCTCCGTCGGCCGGGGAGGGTGCTCTACCCATTCTCTCCCATTCATTTCTTTTAGTTGATAGCACAATAAATCGGAAATGGGGCATTTGACTTCGTCTCTCTTAAATACATGTGCCGTGATCCAAACATAAAATATCGGTGCAGGCTACCCTTCTCTTGTTCTTCCCATAACATAGATCCAACGTGCAATATAAGTCGGCCCGAGCAATGCAAGGACCGGGTTTTCCGATCTATTCTTCCGGCTAAGAACACGCTGATTCGGCCAAGTCTATGAAGTTATCGACTCCGGGGAAATAATACCAATCCATATATGACCAGGGCGATCACATCCATGTATATCTCCCAATTGTTATTTTACCAGTATCGTAGGTAGTTCTCCAAGAACTCTCTTGTGAAGCCTTTGAGTGAATATTTTTCCCGGGAATAAGTGAGGAGATCGCTATTCAGTAACCCGATAGATTAGGCCCACACTCGAAAGAAGGGTGTGTTCCAGTGAGTGTAGTGCTTGCTTCCTTCAAATGCAGCAAACCGATGATTTGTTCATATTCTTCAGGTCGGCCAACGGAAGTCCCCAAAAGTAAAGCATCGCAATGGCGGGTCGTAATATTGGACCATGGCAAGTGATGGCCTCTTCTTTGCACCCTAATCCTTAGCAGTTCAAAATATTCCCATATTTCCTTTCAAACGCTAACCGAATTGTCTGCATTTTTCGATCAAAGGCTCAGACTTGCTAAGTCGGTCATTTTGGCCTGATCTTACGTTTTTCCTCAACTCGACCCCACATTAATTTCCATTTCACCCCTCTTAGATGCCATCAAGAATCAGTTCCCTCGAAAAAACAAACACGTAAAATAATTAGATGTATGATCGAATAATCTAATGTAGCTGCCATAAGTTGAAGCATTATTACCAAACAAGTCAAGCATACAACACTAATTTAGATACGGTGAAGTCATGCATGGGAGCATAATATGGAATGATGTGATGGGTATGACCACTCGTATTAAAATATGATGTGGCATGAGACAGCGCACATCCATCGTGGTGTGGAGCGCTATGCATCGATGCATGATATAAGATGATAATGTCTTGGAATGATATGCGAAGGATATTAAAATGAACTTGATATGAGATGACGTATATGCACCCAAGTATGGTATGGGTGAACTCAGAGAGTTGCTATAGGCATCACCTCTTCCCTTTTCCTTTTTTTCCCTTTTTTTTATATATATTTTTTGTTGTTTTTTTCTTCTTTTTGCATCATCATCATTTATTGAGTTATATATGTTCTATTTATCTTCCCATTTTTCTCTTCTTTTCTTTTTTTTTCGTTACATTCTAATGCATGATGTAAATGTAACATGATATAGGTAGGCAAGTGCGGTTTACCAACACAGCCTAAGTGTGCCCTCCTCGTGTCCTAGTGTGAGGTTACCCGTCTATGGGACTAGGATATTTAATGTATGCACTTTCACAAAAGGTGGGGTCAAACTTGGGATAAATTGGATTTGCAGGCCAGAGCTGTTCCGATTCTTAGTGCTTGTCATAACCAGAGAAGGCTACCGATTCTGTGGCACCATGAAAAGGACGCACTTCTAGCCGGAGTTTCGTGATGGCCAAACGGACGTGCATCCCAAGTGACACCAGACCCCTCTAGTCCCAGGTTTCGTTTTAGGACCGATCATGTGGCCCCACTCATGATTATGCATTATAATGTATGGAGGGCACGTTATTTTTTTTTTGGGACACCTGCAATTGGGGGAAATCACGCAAAATATGCATAATAATTTTTGTTTATCTATCCTAGGGTTATACAATAGAATAAGAGGCAGACAAACGAAACGATAAATAGAAAGATAAATCATACAATCAATAAATCGTGGAAACAAAATAGGAAGGGATCGGATACTACACACTAATTTGAACCGGGTTTGACTCTCTAACGTCCCAGTGGAGTCGCCATCTATCCGCAACCGTAATTCCGACGAGACGACGAACTCGCAAAATGTTTGAAAATAATTTGATGGATTGTGGAGCCGCCACCAAATTTTATTTTAAGGGAAAACATTTGGAAAAACCCTAACTTGAGGAAGAAATCTAGATTGGGAGAGTTACGAGTAAGGAAGGTATTAGGCACCTACTACTTTGTTCCAAAGAACAGTACCCTTAAACGAGTGTGTGATATTTTGAAAATGTTTTGATCCCTTAATTAATTTGAAAATAAATAGGTTTATAGAAAATAGCCTGACAGGACTTGATCCTGCTCCTACGTATTCCCCGGTGCAATGGGAAACTCAAGGCTTACGTAGTTCTGGTTAAGGAATCTCCCTTAAGGGGAAGAAACATAGAAGTTTTCAAAGAATAAGAAGTCATCGGGAAAATTATACTGGGCAGAGAAGGCTGCCTGCCCATATCGGGATTCGTTTTTATGAAGTTCCATGAGAAGGTAAGTAAAAGTTTTGAAGAAAACAAGAATTGGTTGGAAAATCATCTATGCGAAACTCAAACCGTCGTAAGCCGCGCTTGAGTTCGCACGAGTTCAAATACAGAACAGCAGAGAAGACTGCCTGTTTGTATTAGCATTCGTTCAGACGAAGTCCCTTAAGGAGGAAAGTAACAGTTTTGAAGAAAACGGGAGTTGGTTGGAAAATCATTATGCGAAACTCAAACCGTCGTAAGCCGCGCTTGAGTTCGCACGAATTCAAATACAGAACAGCAGAGAAGACTGCCTGCTCGTATTAGGATTCGTTCAGACGAAGTCCCATAAGAAGGAGAGTAACAGTTTTGAAGGAAATGAGAGTTGGTTGGGAAAATCATCTATGCGAAACTCAAATCGTCGTAAGCCGCACCTGAGTTCGCACGAATTCAAATACGTGCACAGAATGAGAGAAGACTGCCTGCTCGTATTAGGATTCGTTCAGACGAAGTCCCATAAGAAGGAAAGTAACAGTTTTTGAAGAAAATGGGAGTTGGTTGGAAAATCATCTATACGAAACTCAAACCGTCGTAGTCGCGCTTCGAGTTCGCACGAATTCAAATACTGCAATGTTGAGAGAAGACCGTCGCCCGGGATTAGGATCCGTTCGGATGGAGTCCTATGAGAAGGAAGGTAACAGTTTTGAAGAAAATAGGAGTTGGTTGGAAAACCATCTATGCGAAACTCAAACCGTCGTAAGTCGCGCTTGAGTTCGCACGAATTCAAATACGTAATGAGCAGGAGAAGACGTCGCAGTATTAGGGATTCGTTAGACGAAGTCCCATAAGAAGGAAAGTAACAGTTTTTGAAGAAAATAGGAGTTGGTTGGAAAATCATCTATGCGAAACTCAAACCGTCAGAAGGCTTGAGTTTGCACGGTAATTCAAATACGAACGATGAGAAGACGCTCGCCGTATTAGATTCGTTCGCATTCAAGTCCCATAAGAAGGAAAGTAACAGTTTTTGAAGAAAATGGGAGTTTGGTTGGAAAATCAGTCAGGCGATTATTACCTTCCCCATTTATCGAGTCTAAGCCAAGAGCATGATCGGATCTAGATACAAGATTATCAACGCCCGTTCATAGGATCCTCTCTATATTCTTATATTTAGTCCTATTCTTTACCTTTGGGCATTAATGCCGATCTAATTCTGGCTATCAAGGATTCTAGATTAGCAAATCTTTGTGAAATAAGACCTAAGATAGGTGATCCGCCCCTTATAGGCTTAAGGTGTGAATCTTGAACCTACCACTTAGTTAACAACATGACTGCTACACGACTAATTATTCCTCGGGCTTGCACCTAGGGCTCCTTAAACCACAATGGCCTACCTCTTACCCTATTTAATAGCCAAGGGCAAGATCGGGGGGACTATGTTTAGGATCCCTGACAAAGACTTAGATATAGCGAGAATATCACGGGTGTGTGGGAATCCATACTATTACCGCTACCGAGATCACGGTCGCTATGCCTTGAGTCTAGCTTATTTAAGTCGTCATTTAACCCGATCATTTCATGGTTGGTGAATGGACATAGGTTCAAGCAAACCATGCATAGGTATATCGAGACTCGGGGATGATCATGACTTTCTTAGTTAACTACCGGTGGTTTTTGTAGTTATGGGTCGACTAACCCCAAATGACCAACCTTGGCCTCGCCGATCGGTTTTCAGGCGGGATGGACCCTCGTATTTAGATTTGACTTACCCAGTGGCGCCTTAAATGCATACTGTGCTTGGCCGGATATTCTCAAAGTCAAAGGGATGAGACGCTATTGAGGCGTCATGACGGGTTACGCTGGTTGATTTGGTTTAAAATCCCATAGATCAGCGTAAGATGGAATCTAGCCGTATTTTCACAACTGTTCCATAATTAAAGTATATTGGGGACCCTCTCCATATGAGCAGGTATTGGATTCGTATCAGCAATCAAGGTTTCCTTTACTGAAACAGAATAAGATAGTTGGGAATTCAACCAGATTGAACATGCATACCAGAAAACTTTCTAATTTGCTAGCAATTTATCAATCAACGCCTACGGAGCATTATTCTTGCTATCGCAGGATCTTTAAATCTGAATCAAGATAAAGTGAATCCGTAAATGCTAGAAGAGAATCCAATCATGATAAACATATAAGAGGTTAATGTTGGACCATAGTATCCTTTCCTAAGTGCACCGATGGATTTTCTGTTTTTAATCAAAGCACCACCAAACATCCCTTATTCTAGACACAACTCATAACTCCCCCCTATATTTGGCGGGTACCAAAAATCAAGCTAGCTTCACGGGATCTTGTGTGAATTTATTTAGCCGGAATTCACAACTCTACTACACCGAAAAGGGTTCAATTACGATCATGTAACTCAACTCGGGTCTTTTAGTGAAACCTGGTCGTTGGCGGTTAGGACTCTATAGCCTTCTCACCATGACCTCTTTGATCCTACAAATAGATCTTACTCGGTCTTAATTCCTAGTTGGCCTTTCGATCTCAGATTGGGAACAACGATAGCATTAGAGTCAGGCCAGTCTAAGAACTCTTCATAACTCTGTTCATGCACCCACCCCTTTTGAATGCCAATCATACTTAGGCAGGGGAAGAAGTCAGTTCTTTATTCTTTGCCTTTACTTTATTTAGTAGCCGAGCCAGATTAGTAGATCCGCAATGGCCTATATCTCCACACACTGATCGAAAAGAGTTAGCTAACAGTCACAATGCGAGAATGGGGTTAATTACTTTGTCCTTTTGATAATCTTAGGCTATTTACATCCAACCTTAGGTTTACAAATGACAATGGACTATTATTTATGAGGATTCTACTCTGATATATGTTCTAATTCCAGTCTCTTTAAGAATTTTCAGGACGAAGATAGCATTTATCCTCACACATGGTTCATGTGGGCCTCGGGTAGAACATAATTACAGGTCTTGAACATTATGCAAAGGGTTAATTTCAAACTAAAGCTCGTAGTATATTTCTTTCCCCCTTTATATTTGAATCAATTTTTAGGCTAGGATGGACCTCTGCCCGCAGTGGACTTGCAACAGGTATCTGCATCCCAGAATATGAATTTTACTTTTTCTGATCTAGACTCATGTTTTATTTCAAATGCATTTCCAGATTTAGCTCTAATTTGAATCTTGCTGGCCAAGGCATAAGCAAAGAATTTAATCCTCAAACTGTCACCCAAACGTTATGAATTCTCCTATTTGCTATCAGTCCCTGGGTTTGAGAAGGTCCTTGTAAGTTGGTATGTTGATCGGTCCTGGGGCAACTTGTTCAATGAGTTAGCCCCCGAGTTTATACCCTCCATCTTGCTATAGTTTTCATTCCTCTAGCCCGACTTAGACCCTTGCATACCTGAATTTACGCTTAGTATTTTCAACTATTTCAGAATTCTTTGGTTTATCTATTGGACTAATTCCCATTCTCAAGTTTAGAACACCGATCAACCTACTCACGCTTGGCTAAGACAGTTGGCTGGTTGGGACCTAAGCTCTGATCCCGACTGGAGCATGAGGAGCCTGGGAGGTCTGTTTCTTCCAACAAGCTTGTGCTCATTGTCAAAGTCCGAATGTGGTTTACGGCCTATTCGAACCGAGGTGTGGTTAAGTCTACTTGAAGGCCATGAAGAGAGCATAGATCGTGCTCAAAGGAAAACGGCTAAGAACCCGATTCTTGCGGTTTACTTCTCCTATTCCTTCATGGATTAAGACCGCACTAGATTATAGGATGTTCCCCTCTTTCTCAGGTTCCATCGGTCTTATAGACATTGCTACATTCCTTCGGCCAAAGGCCTTTAAGCCCAATGCAGGTATGGAAACGGGTCTTGGCGGGCCGTCTTTGTTATAGTCTCTAGCTACATGTCGAAATGTTCGTGCTTGGTATTTAAACAAGGAAAGACCGGGTGACTTTAACCGACTCATGAATGTCCTCCTAAACATAGCAAATATCGAGGTCAGATAGCCTCAGGGGTCTCGTATGGACATGGCTAGCTGAGAATTCACGACTCTATTAAGTCTAAAGGTTCAATTAACCGATCCTATGACCCAAACCTTAGACTCTCTCGGTCACATCTAGGTGTGGGCAATTAGGACTCGTATTCGGGATAGAGAATCCCACCGTGCCTAACTAACCAAGGAAATCATCTCTACGGGTCGTTAGATCCAAACTTAGTGAGATTTGATCTTTTCAAGGTAAGGCCAACTCCTCTCCGAGAGGTTAACAAGTGCTTGGAATCCGTAGGTGAGTCCGAGAGGCTTCTGGAAATAAAAGGTAGAGAACCGGCCATATGATGGCATGGAAGCAATAGGTACAGGAGACCAAAGGTTTTCCCAGAACCTAGAGGCGTGGGTTTAAGTGGATGTACGAGCCTCCGAACTGGATGAGTTAGGTCTTCCCGACCGATCGTCTATAGGAATTTCTCACAATTCCCCTCATGGTTGACTCTTTTGTGACTTAGATTAAGGTCTACACCATCACTTGGTTCATGACTATACGGTCTATGATTAAACATCAACAATACAGTGCAACGACATACAGAAATCAGCTACCTAAGATAGTTGTCTAACCAGAATTCCTCCGAGATGCTTGAATTTATATAAGAGGTTGTATGAGCACTTTCAGGCAGTTTGTCATATGGTCGATTGTTAAAATCAACATACAATCTCTGAATCGAACTAATTTAGATCATCGAATAGCATATAAACCCAAACACATTTCTATTGATCATGCCATGTGATAGTAGCAAAGGAGTAATGGCTTAGATAACAATAATCTAAACTAAGCAAATATTGAAAGCAGCTCTATCAATCGAAAATGACGATCAATCGCAGCAAATCCAATCAGGATTCAAAATTAATTGGATTCGTTAATCCTGATCACTGCGGAAGCCACACACGCTGTGATTTCTTGCCAAGCCATGCCAACAATGCAACGATTTCAAGCATGAACAACGAAATAGGCAAATAGAATCGGTCGCGGACCCTAACCTGTTTGGAATGCGAATTTGGAGGATGTAGAACCTTCACTAGACAATGTAGCGATCGTCGGAAATAGGACCTTTCTGCTCTCAGGACGCCTGAGCTTCTTGATCGTCGGTGCCGGAGCGAGCAAACGCCAGCCAACTCCAAGGAACAGGGAGCACCGCCTTGCAATTCACGGAGGAGATCCTTTTTGTTCTTCCTCTCGAAGTTTCTTCCCTCCAGAGAATGAGAAAAACTTTCTTCTTGAAGAAAAATCTCAAAACCAGCCCCAAAGGAAAAAACCCCCTTTCAGTTTTTTGAATTTCCTTTTTTATATTTCATTCTTAACCCCGGGTCATTTATCCTAGACCATGGTTATCTTTTGACCCTGGTTCTAACTAATTTAACTACCTTCCAGCACCCTTTTCTTTCTCTCTTTTCCTTTAATGGTTTTTTCCTTGTTATTTTCTTTTATTATTATGCTTTTATTTGGTTTCTTTTTTTTTTTCTCTCTCTCTCTCTCTCTTTTTTTTTATTGTTTCTTATTATCCTCCTTGTCATTATTCATTCATTTATGTATGCCTTTTATTCCTGTCCTTCTACCTTTATTATTTATCCCTAATAATTTAAATTGATTTGTCTCGACTCGGACAAAAATTGGTGCTCACAACTGTTTCATGTTCCGTAAACTAATTTGAGGAGAACAAAAGTTAAATTTCACAATTTAATTTACGGAATACACTAATGAATTTCGCAAATTAATTTACGTAAGGTTTTTAACCCTCCGTAAATTAATTTGAAGAATATAAAATTCACAACCCACCTTCATCTTCTCCCACGCTTCTCCAATCGTGCTTTCCTCAGCTCCTCCTCCGACCAACAACATCAGCTTAACTTACACTCAATTAACAAGCTAGGTTCATTTGGGCATCAAGACGAACATCCTTCAGCAATAAGGCGATAGAAATTTCATTTCATATCCAAATTAGACAAATAATATCATTACAGAAACTAGAGAGAAAGGCGAAGAGAATGCAATAAAATCACCAAAATTGGAGATCTTAGACCAATCAAAAATGAAAATGAAAAACAGAAGAACCTTAAGAACACAAGAGATTTTGGCGCCAAAATTTGAATTCAAATCTCAGAATTTTTTTGAAATATTTTTTTGGTAGATAAAAAAATTAATACCAATAATTTAAAATATATTGATCATAGAAATCAAACAAAAAGAAAAATCAGACCAGAAATGAGCAACTTATACGCAAATCAAACAAGCTAGGTTCATTTGCGCACCAAGACGAACATGCTTCAGTAATCAGGCGATAGAAATTTCATTTCAGATCCAAATTAGACAAATAATATCATTACAGAAACTAGAGAGAAAGACGAAGAGAATGCAATAAAAATCACCAAAATTGGAGATCATAGACCAATCAAAAATGAAAATGAAAAACAGAAGAACCTCTAGAACACAAGAGATTTTGGCGCCAAAATTTGAATTCAAATCTCAGACTTTTTTCGAAAACATTTTTTGGTAGATACGAAAAATTAATACCAATCAATTGAAATATATTGATCATAGGAATAAAAAAACAAGTTTGAGAAAAATCAGATCAGAAATGAGCAAGTTATACACAGATCAAACAAGTTAAGTTCATTTGCGAACCAAGACAAACATGCTTCAGTAATCAGGCGATAAAAATTTCATTTTAGATCTAAATAAGACAAATAATATCATTGAAGAAACAAGAGTGTAAGGAAAAGTGAACACGATAAAAATAACCAAAATCTGAGATCATTTGACCGATTAAAAATGAAAACGAAAAGCAGAGACGAAGATGAACCTCAAGAACACAAGAGGTTTTGGCGCCAAAATTTGAATTCAAATCTCAAATTTTTTGAAAATATTTTTTGATAGATCTAAAAAATTAATATTAATAAATTGAAAGATATGGATCATAGGAATAAAAAAAACAAGTTTGACAAAAATCAGACCAGAAATGAGAAAGTTATGCAGAAATTAAACAAGCTAGGTTTATTTGCGCACGAAGACGAACATGCTTCAGTAATCAAGCGATAGAAATTTCATTTCAGATCCAAATTAGACAAATAATATCATTCCAGAAACTAGAGAGAGGCAAAGAGAATGCAATAAAAATCACCATAATCGAAGATCATTTGACCAATGGAAAATGAAAACAAAAAACAGAAGAAGCTCAAGAACACAAGAGATTTTGGCACCAAAATTTGAATTCAAATCTTAGAATTTTTTCGAAAATATTTTTTGGTAGATATGAAAAATTAATACCAATCGACTGATATAAATTGATCATAGAAATCAAACAAAACAAGTTAGAGAAAAATTAGAGCAGAAATGAGTGAGTTATGCGCATATCAAACAAGCTAGGTTCATTTGCGCACCAAGTCGAACATGCTTGAGTAATTAGGCAATAGAAATTTCATTTCAGATCCAAATTAGACAAATAATATCATTCCAGAAACAAGAAAATAAGGCAAAGAGAACGTAATAAAAATAAAAAAAATTAGAGATCATTTGACCAAGAAAATTTTAAAATGAAAAGTAGAGACGAAGATGAACCTCAAGAACACAAGAGTTTTTGGCGCCAAAATTTGAATTCAAATCTCAAATTTTTTGAAAATATTTTTGGTAGATCTAAAAATTAATACCAATAAATTAAAATATATGGATCATATGAATAACAAAAAACAAGTTTGACAAAAATCTGACAAAAAATGAGCAAGTTATGCACAAATCAAACAAGCTAGGTTCATTTGCGTGTCAAGACAAACATACTTCAATAATCAGGCGATAGAAATTTCATTTCAGATCCAAATTAGACAAATAATATAATCTAGAAACTAGAGAGAAAGGCAAAGAGAATGCAATAAAAATCACCCAAAGTGGAGATCATAGACTAATCAAAAATGAAAACGAAACAGAAGAACCTCAAGAACATAAGAGATTTTGGCGCCAAAATTTGAATTCAAATCTCAAAATTTTTTCGAAAATATTTTTTGGTAGATATGAAAAATTAATACCAATCAATTGAAATATATTGATCATAGAAATCAAACAATACAAGTTTGAGAAAAATCCCACCAAAAATGAGCAAGTTATGCGCAAATCAAACAAGCTAGGTTCATTTGCGCACCAGGACAAACATGCTTTAGTAATCAGGCAATAGAAATTTCATTTCAGATCCAAATTAGACAAATAATATCATTCCAGAAACAAGAGGGTAAGGCAAAGAGAACACAATAAAAACAACTGAAATCGGAGATCATTTGTTTGATAAAAAATGAAAATGAAAAGTAAAGACGAAGATGAACCTCAAGAACATAAGAGGTTTTTGGCACCAAAATTTGAATTCAAATCTCAAATTTTTTGAAAATTTTTTTGGTAGATCTGAAAAATTAATACCAATAAATTGAAATATATGGATCATAGGAATAAAAAAAACAAGTTTGACAAAAATCAAACCGGAAATGACCAAGTTATGCACAAATCAAACAAGCTAGGTTCATTTGCCTTTTTGACTTTTCCAAGGCAAATGTTTTGCCCAAGTTTGAGTTTTCTTTTTGAGATTTAGAATTGCCTCAATTTGAATTTTTCTGGGCAAGTGTTTGCCTCAGTTTGAATTTTTTTTTTTTGAGATTAAGGATTGCCTCAATTTGAATTTTTGCTAGGCAAGTGTTTGCCCCAGTTTTGAATTTCGAAATTGAGGACTGTCTCAATTTGACTTTTCCGGGATGCCCCAGTTTGAATTTTCTTTTTGAGATTGAGAATTGCCTCGATTTAAATTTTTCTGGGAAAGTGTTTACCCTAGTTTGATTTTTTTTTTTTTTTGAGATTGAGGATTGCCTCAATTTAAATTTTGTTCTAGGCAAGTGTTTGCCCTAGTTTTGAGATGATTTTTGAGAAATCGGGGATTGCCCCGATTTGAATTCTCTGGACAAATGTTTGCCCTAGTTTTGAAATGATTTTTAAGAAATCGCGGATTGTCCTGATTTGAATTGTTTGAGAAAGTGTTTGCCCCTGTTTTACTCTTGATTTTTTTAGAAATTAGGGAATCCCCAATTTGAATTTTCTGGGCAAATGTTTGCCTCATTTTTGAGATTTTTAGAAATTTTTTTCTTTCTTTAAATTATGATTGGTTTGGGCAATTTGCACTAGTCTCAATTAGTTTTGAAAAATGAGTTATACAATGCTTGAATGACAAGAAGCTTATGTAATGCTTGAATGAGTGTAAGAGAATGAGATGTTTTAACTTTTTTTTTTATGCTTAAAATGACTATTTGGTCAAATACCATGAAATGAATACTATGTGATGAATGCATGCCATGAGATGGTTAAAAAAACTTTAGAGTTCCATTTTTTATTTTTCTTCAACATTTTCCTTTCTTGACAACCTTATAGTTGGTATAAGGGAAACCAAGATTCAGGATGAGCTGGACTGACTCTATTCCTTGGCTTCTTGGTCAGCGTCGAAGTTTTCCTTTTTCAATATCTTTGAAACCCAATAGTGGCCAGCATCATTGGGTAAGACACACCTCATTTCATTTTGGTGGAATTATGGTTGGCAGGAGGATGACTCTTTGGAAAACAGTCATGCCATGTTGCGATGATTGAGGATTCATCCAATTTGTCATGACTTTTCAAAATTAATCTTTTTTTTTTACATTTTTCACATTTCTTTATGGCATGTGCACAATTGAAGTGTGCAAAGTGATTTTTTGGGTAACATGTGTTCTTTTACTAACATTGTTGAACTTGCTTAAATCTTTGAGTATTATGATAAATTTTGCATAGGAAACTTAAGTCACTCATCCTCCTAATTATCTCCCAACTTTTCCTTTTCTTAAATGCTAGGTTTTCTCAAGATTTTTGGTTAAAGTTTTTGAAATAATGAACCATTAGAAATGGTTACGATCTCCTTCACTTTAACTCATGGTCATAAATTTTGGTCTTTTATGATTAACGGTCATGTTCCAAAATTAAGTAAAGGTAGTTTTTTACTCCGTACTTCTTAATTTAATTTGGTAATTTGAGTCACTAAATTGGATCGATTTTTTTCGTATCCGTAATAATGAAATGACGGACTCGCTAAAATTTTTAAAAAGAATTAAAATGATTATGGATTTGCCACCAAATTTGATTTTTAAAAGAAAAACATTTGGAAAAAAACTCTAACTTAAGGAAGAGTTCTAAGTTTAGGAGTCGGTTACGAGTAGGGAAGGTATTAGGCACCCTACTCGCCCATTCCGAAGAACGGTACCTTAAACTGAGTATGTGATTTTGATATTTTTTTAAAAATTGTTTGATCCCTTTAAATAGAATAGAAATAAATAGGTTTATGAAAATAGCCAGACAGGACTTGATCCTGCTCGACGTATTCCCTGGTGTAATGAGAAATTCAAGGCTACGTAGTTCTGGTCAATAGACCTGATCTCTTAGGAAATAAAAGGTTGATTTCAGGCAGGATTGATTTTTGTTTTTACGAAATTAGTTACAACAAACAATTGTTTTAAAATCATGTGCTTGCAAAATTCAAATCGTCGTAAGCTATGTTTGGACCTACACGAATTAAAATACGAAATAGTAGAGAACACTACCTATTTTTATTAGAATCTATTGCGCAAATTTGAAAACAGACATTTTTTTAACAAAATTAATAAAAAACAACGATTTTCTAAAATCACGTGCTTGCAAAATCCAAACCGTCGTAAGCCGCGTTTGGATCTACATGAATTAAAATATGAAACAGTAGAGATTGCTACCTGTTCGTATTAGAACCCGTTGCATGAAGTTTAGAAAATTCGAAAACTGACGTTTTTTGAACGAAATTAGTTAAAACAACGATTTTCTAAAATCACGTACTTGCAAAATCCAAACCGTTGTAAGCCACGTTTGAATCTGCATGAATTAAAATATAGAATAGTAAAGAACACTATCTATTTGTATTAGAATCTATTGCATGAGTTTCAGAAAATTTGGAAACATTTTCTTTTAACGAAATTACTAAAAACAACGGTTTTTTAAAATCACGTGCTTGCAAAATTCAAACCGTCGTAAGCCATATTTGAATCTACATAAATTAAAATACGGAATAGTAGAGAACGCTACTTATTCGTAGTAGAATCCGTTGCATGAATTTTAGAAAATTTGAAAACATGTTTTTTGAATGAAATTAATAAAAACAGCGGTTTTCTAAAATCACGTGTTTGTAAAATCCAAACCATCGACCGTCGTAAGCCACGTTTGAATCTACATGAATTAAAATATGAAACAATAGAAAACGCTACTTATTCATATTAAAACCTGTTACATGAATTTCAGAAAATTTAAAAAATAATAACAATAAAGGATTTTAAGCAACTTTGTAAGGATTGGATTGTTTGTTTGAAAAATATTCTTTATTTTATAAGGTATGTTGGGCCTGACCCAAATCAAATGTAAAAGACAAATGGACTTGATTCATATTAGTTGAAAAAGGAATTGAGCTTGACCCAAATTAATTGTAAAAAAGAATAATATTAATATTTCTTGTTTTAGAATTTTGGTTTGATTTTTTGGGTATATTGACTTTAAATAAAATTTACTTTAAGAAAGGCTAATTTCGATTTATGAGACATATTGGGTTTGACCCAAGAAAACTCAACATTAATGGAAAAAGGCAATGAATTTGACCCAAATTAATTGTTTGAAGAGGATAGCTTGAGTATTATTATGTCATTTTATGTTAGTTAAATAAGTGGGTAGGTATTATTTATTTTTGTTCAAAACAGTGCTAGTATTTACTATTTAATAATTTAGCAACTTGTTTTTCTATCATTGATCTTGGCCCAATTAAAGGGCGGCTAGCTTGATTTTAGCATGGCCCAATTAAAGGGTAGCTAACTTGATTTTAGCATGGCTCAATTAGAAGGCACAACCTAATTTAGTATGGCGCTGCCCAATTAGCATGGCCTAGGCATCCATTAACGTAGCCCATTTTTGAATCAGCATGGCCCAATTGAAAGGAAACTAGCTTGATTTTGGTCCATTAAGATATGCAGCCCACTACTGCCCAATAATCATAAATTGGCATATGAGGGAGTTTAAAATAAATGGCCGCATGCAGGAATTGAACCTGGGACCTAGTAGTTATGTGCAGTAAGCTAACCACTAAGTTTGGCTTCCAACTTAGACTTAGTATTCATGAAAATTTAATTAATTAAAACTAAAGGATCCACAGAATCACTTTTATTTTTCGCCAAAGTACATGCTACCAAGTGGCACTGACAAGTCACGGGTTTCCTGCATATTGAGTCGTCCACCTCTAGGACTTTGGTAAATGTCTGATAAGTACCCAATAAGGCACTTATTTGAAACATAATTCAAGGAAATTACAAGTAGTTAGAGCTTAAAACACAACTAAAACATAAGCAACAACTAGAAAACTGAGTAACGTAAGCATAATGTGGAAAATGCAGTCTTGGAGCCTTTTGATTGATAAACTCTCACAAATTCCTGTGTCTTGATCCCTGAAAAATTGTTGCAGGATCCCACGTTGGAAACGTACATGAATTCGCGTGGAACACATGAAGAAATAAAGAGACAGGAAGAAATCTATCAACCACATCGCGTTGACAACGCAAGCTGAGTCGCGTTGGATACGCGACGGAACAGACCAGTACTTATAAAAGGGCCAGAACAGAGCAAGAAGGAGAATTGATTCTATCCATTATTCTGTCTCAAGAGAGAAATTCCAGAGGGTAGAGCTGCCGTTTTCCTGGACGTTGGTACTGCCCCTAGAGAAGGAGAAAACCCTAGGATTGAGGAAGAAGGGATTCTATAGCAACCTGCCATGACCAAAACCTTTTCCCCCTCCTCTATTTTCTTTCTTCTTTATTATGTATAACTGAGCCCTTGTTGGGGAAGGATGAAACCTTAACTGATCCTATGTAATCCAGATAATTGCATTTATTCAAGGTCGTTTTTCGTTAATGTTTATTGTTCATCTCTTTACTTCATGCTTTATCGTTTGGCCACTCATAAAGTGAATCAAAATTCTTTCTCGCAATTGGGAAATTGGTTTAAGAATTGGAACTGGGATTGAATAACATAATTGTGAAGGCTCTAGGGATAGAGGTTCATAATTGTGAGGTCTTTTGAATTCTTGAATGTAATTCTTATCGCAAATTAGGAATTGCTAAGGGATTAGAATTCCTAATTTACTGTGAAGGATTGTTGAGTCATGGGAGTGACCTTCAATTACCAGTTGTAAATTCGATCTTCAATGTATGTTTATCTTAGGTATATGCAATAATCAAGGATTACATAGGGGAAGTTTTGGTGAAATTTAACCCTAACATTTTCCATAATTTGAATTCTCACACCTTTATATCAATTGCAGAGTGTTTGACAGTCCAGAATTAAAATTGAATTAGTCCCTGTGTTTTAGAATAGAATTCCAGATTGCGACAGATTCTGTGAATTCCTGTTTATTCTCGTTTGCGTTGCCTACGCAAACAAACTTGTGTTGCCTACGCAACCCCATAACTAAGTTCAATTAGTGGACTAGTAGGAATTCAGTATTTGAACCAAATCCCTGTGGAGATGATACTCTTACTCATTCTTTACTTCATAAAACGATAAGGTGCACTTGCCTTCATACGTTTATACACCAACAAGTTTTTGGCGCCGTTGCCGTGGATTTGTTTTTCAATATTGAAAAGTACTACGAATACACTAGATTGAGCAATTCTGTTTTATATTTCTGACTCTGTTGCACACTGATTCTTTCTTCGGTTTAATCTTGTTTAACTTGTTTATGCGAGGTAAACAAGAACAGGAATTGATCTTTGAACCTGAGATTGAAAAGCTCGCAAGAAGAAACCGAAGGGAAACAAGGTTACGAAAGGAGAAACAAGAGCAACAAAGACTGCAAAGGGCCAACGAAGAAAACCCTGCACACTACTCAATCATGGAGGAACATCAGCTCAACAGGAGAATTACGTTGGGAGAATATGCAGTCCCAAATTCTGCAGGTTGCAGCGCCAGCATCGTGAGACCACCGGTTGCTGCCAACAACTTTGAAATTAAACCTGCATTGCTCCATCTCGTGCAGCAGGACCAGTTTGGAGGAAGTGAAGTGGAAGACCCAAACCTCCACCTCTCAAGCTTTCTCCAAATATGCGATACAATCAAGATAAATGGAGTCTCTGATGAAGCGATTAGACTAAGGCTATTTCCGTTCTCCTTAAGAGACCGTGCCAAGTATTGGTTGCAAACCCAACCAAGAGGAAGTATCACAACCTGGGAGGAATTGGTATCAAAGTTCCTCATGAAGTACTTTCCACCCCTCAAAATACAACAAGCTGAGAGGAGAGATCTCCTGTTTCGCTCAAAAAGAGGGAGAATCACTCTATGAGGCTTGGGAGCGGTTCAAGAAGCTCTTAAGGAAGTGCCCACACCATGGTTTCTCCGATGTTCATCAAGTTCATATTTTCTACAATGGAGTCAAGCCCGCCACGAGACTCATTATAGATGCCTCAGCAGGAGGATCCCTAAACACTAAAACTGCAGAGGAGGCCATGGAGCTGATTGAAATAATGGCCTCCAATGAATACCAAACACCAACTGACAGAAGCACTCCCAAGAGAGGTGTGCTGGAGCTGGACACACAAACTGCAATACTTGCTCAGAATAAGCTTATCTCACAACAGCTGGAGGCTTTGATAAAACAACTACAGGTCTTCAACGTAGGAGTTCCCCAACCAGCCCAAGTCCTGAAATGTGATTTTTGTGGGGGTGAACACGAAAACGGATGCTGTGATACAAACGTAACAGGAAACCCCAACCAGGAGCAAGTGCACTATATGGGCCAGCCATAGAGGCCTATGTATCCTCCCTACTCTAACTCTCATAATTCCAATTTCAGGAACCAGAGCAACCCCAGGAGGAACGGGCAATATGCGTAGCAGCAGTCCACTCACCAATAGACGACCCAACCACAGGACAATTCTGCAGATTTGGGGAATATACTCAGCCAATTTATGCAATCCACTCAAGCGTCCATCAAGAATTTGGAGAATCAAGTGGGACAACTGTCTAAACAACTCACAGATAGAAACGCTGGGAGTTTTCCCAGTGATACAACAGTGAATCCCAAAGAGCAATGTAATGCCATCACAACAAGAAGTGGAAAGATGATAGAACCAAGGTTGCCCACAATACCAAAGACAACAGAGAACATGATCATACGAGCCAATGATGCTGCTGATCCAGCAGACCAACCTCCCAGAATTGAAACAGAAATGTAACCCGGAGGAGAACCAGCAATCAGCCCAAAATTTGCAAAGGAGGTGCAGAAAAAGGACATCCACGACAGGCCAGTGCGAAAAAGCAAAAAGCAGCTATTTGAGGAGGCCGTGGCCAACGGGGAAAAGGCTACGTCAGCAACACCAAATGTCTCATTCCCTCAAAGGCAGAAGAAACAACAAGAAGAGCGAAAGTTCTCTAGATTCCTGGATATATTCAGGAAACTGCAGATTAACATACCACTAGCAGAAGCATTGGAAGAGATGCCCTCATACGCAAAATTCATGAAGGAGTTACTGTCCAAGAAGAGGAGGCTTAAGGAAGACGAAACCGTAGCTCTTACAGAAGAATGCAGTGCCATCATCCAAAGGAAGCTCCCTCAGAAGCTGAAGGATCCAGGATCCTTTGCAATTCCCTGCACCATTGGGAATTTGCAGATTGGAAAGGCACTATGTGACTTAGGAGCTAGCATCAACCTGATGCCCCTTTCCATAATGAAGAAACTGGAAATTGAGGAGGTGAAGCCTACCATGATGTGTCTCCAACCGGCTGATCGATCGATTAAACATCCATATGGTGTTGTGGAAGACCTTCTGGTCAAGGTAGACAGATTCATATTTCCAGCTGACTTCGTAGTGTTGGACATGGAGGAAGATGCTGAAATTCCTTTGATCCTAGGGAGACCATTCCTTGCTACGGGGAGAGCACTTATTGATGTGCAGCTAGGGCAACTAATGCTGAGGGTGCAGGATGACAAGGTGACGTTCAACGTGTTTGAAGCCATGAAACACCCTGCTGAACAACCACATTGTGCGAGGATGGACGCGTTGGCAACACTGCCACTAACCGCGTTGGCAACACCACTGTCAGCCCCTTTTGAAAAAGATGATAGTGAGTCTATTCTGGAAGGAGTACTCTGGCAAGCCAAAGGCCTAAGCCAGGAGAGGGAAAAGGAGAACCAAGGTGTGGAGGAATGCATAGCCACACTTGAAGCTAATCCTCCCATAAAATCAGGTCCACAACCCTCTGAAGGTTTGCCAAAGGAAGAAGGAAAAGTGGGCAACCTACAAGCTGCACTGGAAAGCTCACCTCACCTCCGTTATGCATTCTTGGGGGAAAGCACACGTTCCCGGTAATTGTGAGCAACTCCCTCAATGAGCAAGAAGAAGAGAAATTGCTGAGGATCTTAAGAGCCCACAAGTCTCGCTTATTGGGTGGACTATTTCAGATCTGGAAGGGAATAAGTCCTCCTTCGCATGCACAAGATCCTAATGGAGGAAGATTTAAACTTGTCGTGCGGCCCTAAAGGAGGCTTAATCCAACCATGAAAGAGGTTGTGAAGAAAGAGGTCCTTAAGTTATTGGATGCAGGTATTATCTACCCAATCTCCGATAGCTCTTGGGTCAGCCCAGTTCAGGTTGTACCTAAGAAAGGAAGGATAACAGTGATCCCTAATGAAAAGAACGAACTTATTCCTACGAGGGGATCAGAATCGTCGTGGCGTATGTGCATAGATTGGTGAGACTTAACGAGTCCACCAAAAGGATCACTTTCCCTCCCATTCATGGACTGGGAGGCCGAAAGACTATTGGGCATGCCTACTACGGGCTTTCCTAGACTACATCGTTACAACCAAATTGTAGATTCGAAGGACCAAGAGAAAAACCGATTCACTGTCTTATGGAATATTTGCATATCGTCGGATGCCTTTCGGACAGTGTAATGCACCTGCCACATTTCAAAGGTGCATGTTAGCCATCTTCTTCGATATGGTGGAAGACTTCATTGAAGTCTTCATGGATGACTTCTCAGTGTTTGGCTCGGACTATGACAATTGCCTGAGTAACTTGTGCTGTATGCTGAAACGATGCGAAGAAACCAACCTCGTGCTGAATTGGGAGAAATGTCACTTTATGGTGCAAGAAGGCATTGTGTTGGGACACAAGATCTCATCGATGGGCGTGGGAAGTTGACAAGGCCAAGGTGGAAGCCATGGAGAGACTTCCCCCTAGGGTGAACGAGAAAGGAGTGAGAAGTTTCCTCAAGCATGCTGGGTTCTATAGAAGATTCATCAAAGACTTTTCCAAGATCTCCAAACCATTATGTGACCTCTTGGTGAAGGATGGTCAATTCAACTTCGATGAGCATGCATGAAGGCATTCAACACACTTAAGAGCAATTAGTCACGGCGCTGTACCGACAAAGCACTGCATTGAGAGTCTCCCATTCGAGCTCATGTGCGATGCTGATTTTGTCATGGGTGCATCTTGGGACAGACAAAAAGGACAAGAGGCTACACGTCATATACTATGCAAAGAAGGTGCATGGAACAATGCACAACCGAACTACACAACAACGAAAAAGGAGCATGTCCGGGCCGCTGTCTACGCATTTGACAAGTTCAGTCATATTTAATTGGTGTTAAAGTAATTGTATACACCGACCATGTCTTCGCCGAGACATTTGCCGTCAAACAGAGGCAAACCGAGATTGATCGTGGATCCTACTCCTCCAAGAGTTCGATTTCGAGATCCAAGATAGAAAGGGAAGAGATAATGGTGCAGCTGACCACCTGTCCAGGTTGCCTACACAAGTCATGGAAGATGAACAGATTTTGATCAACGAGGAATTTCCAGATGAGAAGCTGCTGGCCATTAACATTTACACCGTGGTATGCAGATATGGCAAACTTCCAACCGACAGAATCATCCGCTTGGATGGTCCTGGCAAAGAAAAGGAAGAAGCTATATCATGACAAGAAATTCTACTTATGACTTAACCCTCTTCTGTACAAACGAGGGGTAGACGGTATACTACGAAGATGTATCCCACATGAAGAGCAAAGGATATCTTGCAGGGCACTGCCATAGCTCATCCTATGAGGCCACTTCAATGGAAGAAGGACGACGAGCTAAAGTCTTAAAAGCTGATTCTTCTGGCCTACACTATTCAAGGATGCCAAAGATTTTACCGTTGCGTGCGATGCCTCGCCAACAGCCGGAAATATTTCAAGAAGAGATGAAATGTCCCTCACCAACATCTTAGAAGTAGGAGTCTGTTTGACGTGTGGGGCATAGATTTCATGGGCCATTCCCGCCTCCTATTCTAATGAGTATATACTACTCGTGGTGACTATGTGTCAAAATGGGTGGTTATCATACACACACACGTGGATGCTAACTGTAATAAGATTTCTGAGGAAGCACATTCTATCCAGATTTGGTGTCCCGCTCATTCTAATTAGTGATGGAGGGACACACTTCTGCAACAAGCAGCTAGAAGCAGTCCTGAGCAAATATGGCGTTAGGCACAGAATAACCACAGCATATCACCTACAAAGTAACGGTATTGGAAGTTTCCAAGGAGAAATCAAAGAGGATTCTGAAAATTTGTGAATAACTCAAGATTGGGCAAACAAGTTAGATGACGACTCGGGCCTACGGTAACAACCTTGAAAACACCGAATCGGTATGTCTCCATACCAGCTGGTTTTTGGGAAGCTTGCATCTTACCGCAGAACTCGAGCATAAGGCATATTGGGCAACCAGATTCCTCAATTTTAATGCTAACACATCCAGAGAGAATCGACTGTTACAGCTGCATGAATTAGAGGAATTTCGCCTCAAGGCCTACAAAAATGCAAAAATCTACAAGGCAAAGACCAAGCAATGGCATGACAACCTAATCAAACATAGAGTTTTTGAACCTGGGCAGCTTGTTTTGCTGTTCAATTCCAGATTTAAGTTGTTTCCAGGAAAGCTAAGGTCCAAGTGGTCAGGTCCTTCTATGGTTAAAGAAGTTTCAGACTATGGTGCCATCACCCTTAAAGATGTGGAATCCCACAGAAGTTTCAAAGTCAATGGTCAACGTGTCAAGCACTATTATGGAGGTGAAATCAGCAGGGAAAGAACTACCTGCACTCTTCCGCCACCTAATTGATCCTCAAACTGTCAAGCTAAGGACACTAAACAAGCGCTGCAAGGGAGGCAACCCTTGGAATTAGTTGAATTCATAGCTTAATTTTAGTATTATTTCTTTGTTTTGTTGTTTTTGTGGTTAAATTTTTTTTTCTTTCGTCTTTTGTCGCGATTGATCAAGAGGAAACCGAGAAATTAAACAACGAGGCATTAAATCGAAAACAGAAAGTAACAACGGGGCAGAATGCAAATTCAGCCCAACAGTTGGGGATGCATGATCGCGTAGTACACGCCACGAGGGTGGGTGGCCAACGCAACAGCAGCTGAACAGAGCAGGAAAGAGAAGGGGAACTCAACAGTAACAATAAATAAATAAACCTGCATTAAGTTATCTGAACCGCCAACCAACCACCAGACCTTTCACATCCCCCGCGTCCAAATATAAAAGAACACCTAGATAACCAACACTCCCATCAAAAACCAGCAGCTATCTCATTGCAACTCTTCATTTTCCCTACATAGATTTTTCGATGGCAACCTCCAAGGCTCCAATCATGGCAGAAACGATGCAACTATTTCAATCTCCAGAGAATGAGGCTAGATACAAAACGCTCAAGAGAATCCCCATTGTGGGGGATAGGAAGCTGAAACTGCGCATGTGGGAGTTTACTAGAGTGGAGAATGAAATTACCGCATTTAAAAATGGGAAAAGTCAAGTAACCGGCCGGCCAAGGATATGAAGAGATCACCAGAGAGTTCTATGCCAATGTGGCATTGGATCGCTGCAGGACTACTATAAGTCCTATGTTCGAGGAAAAGGATCTCTTTCACTCCACGAGTAATACTGACCTCGCTGGAGATCAGGACCTCCCACGGTGGGTGCATGTACGGCGTCACGAAGCATCCCAAGAGGACCAACCAGTATTATTGAGAGCACTATGCACCCCAGAGTCAAAATGGGAAGTGAAGGACAATGGCTCCAATGATGGGAAGTCCTCGCAAGGTTGACTTAAACCCGATGGTCAAAACTGCACTTTGTGCGCCAAACCGCTACCTAAGCTTCACTCCGACGAAGTAAACAAGAAACGGGCGGTTCTGCTTTGGACGATAATGACATCCTGCGAGGTAGACATCGCCCAAATAATTACTCGGGAGATAAAGAACATTGCGCGGAAGTGCTATGTTCCCCTAGGATACCCCAGCCTCATCACAGCCCTGTGTGAATCCCAGGGGGTCGAAGTTACTGGTTGGACCCGAGTAGACCCCCATCCTACCATGGATGAAGATTACATTAGGCGTTACGTTCTCCACAAGGCACAGCTTATAAATAATCCCACGTAAATCTGCAACATGCTCAAAGAACCGCATCGAGCGCTGAAAGACTTACACTTCCTTGTACACCACCTGGGCAAACAAGTCATGATACGCGAAAATGTGCGAAAGTCCATCAGGGATGAAGGCCAACTAATGTACTCTTGGCAACCATCGGACGAAGGATCGGATGATCGAACAAGAACTCTCGATCTTGAACAAGAGTTGTACCGCAATGGACCGACTTAGAGGATGTCGAGAGCAAACCAAAGACCGATCAACGAACGAATGGAAGAAGACTGACTAGAACAAGAGGCACTCAATCTTGCAGCCTGCATGGTCAATTACATTGTCCTCGATGCACTTATCCAATCTTGAAGAAGACAACCTTTTATGCTTATTTTGAAAGTTCTCTTTTGATCTAATTAATTTTTCAATTTCTTTCCTTCCCTATGTATAGTTTTATTACTAATTATGAATCCAGACTCAAGAGTTTCAGGTTACTTAGATGGCACCCTAACATCAAATCTAGCAAGAAGGAAGAAAGAATGCAAGTGGCTGGAACACCTAAAACAAAAGACTAGTAGCGTTGCCCTCACGCAAGAGAGCGAGAACGTTGCCAACGCAACTAGAGTGAGAGCGGACCAACCAATTGGTTTAACAAGGAATAGCAATAAAACCTCACTTTGAAAAAAAATTATATAAAAATAAAATAATATATATATATATATATATATATGTATAATAATAACAATAATAATAAAGAATACACAAATATGTGTTATTAACTATTTCACCTCGGGGGTGGTGGATTTCAAACAAACAGAGCAAAGGGATGGTGAGAAGCTTTTGGGTTACCCAAAGCATACCTAAGGTCAATAATGCATGTGTGTCAAAGTGCCACGTGTACAACCTAGGAAAAGCCACAAGACAAGGAAGGTCAAAAGTTTAACCTAACTGCTCTTAACGCGAAACCCTTCGTATCCCACACAACGGTTATATGACGACGGGTAAGTAACTCCTTCCACCAAATTTAAAAGCCCGTACTCACCCCTCGTTCCCAACTCGGTGACAAGAACACAACCCTCTCATTCTCGACTCTAACAATCAAGGTATGAAATTCTTCACTCTACTCGCATTCATTGATTTAATGGATCCAAACTCCATTTAAGACAACCCAGATGCAGTTCAAGGGAGAAGATTTGAAGATACACGATACAAAAGAATCCCGAACATGCATGTGCCAGGGGTATTCGAGTAAAAGAGGAAAGCATCCTCGGGAAAACAGAGTATGGCAATGATAACGCAATAACCCGGTCTTCTCCCCCAAACGAGAAATCTCCACAAGCATGACGAAAGGTAATGGAACCACTGTTTCTCAACCCATTCGCTATCGTAGGATTCTTTTTCTTGCACGGGAATCGACCTCCCAAGAAAACGTGTCAAGACAACCCCGCGACTCTCCGAGGGAAAGCAAGGGCGCACAGCACCACTCCACCGGTTCAAGTACGACAACGAGGAATGATTTAACAACCTTAAAGGTAGCTCTTTCGTGAGGGAGCGAAAAATCGGCTGAAAAGGGGAGAGTTCCTTCGATCCGCGGAGATTGAAACCAGAAGTGGCACAAGCCACGCAACATGGCGAGGGAGGGGGCTGCGAGGAAATAACTCCGGGAGTTCTACGCCAACCTTGGTGCTCACCGGGCGAGACAAGATTCACCTCATACGTGAGGGGAAGACTATCTCTTTCAAACCCCGGGATCGTCACTAGTCGTTGGGGTTGCGTACAAGGAGAGATTGCAAATACAATGGTAGCCGAAAGATGCTCAGGTGGACAAGGAAGGTTCATCACAAGCACTCGCATCTTGGAGCGCTCATTTGGGATGAAAAGAAAGATAAATCGAGAGGGAAGTCACGAGAAAGCGGACTTGTTGTTCATGGCGAAGATTTGGTGCACTTCGTGCAATCCGACATCCGTGCCCCTTCCACTCCAATGACGTAGCCAAGAAGAGGCCACGGTGTGGGTGATCATGCGCTCCGAACCTCGGATTTGGGCACCATCATTGCCCACGAAATGGAAAGATTGCCCAAACCGAAGGCTTCTCTTGGCTACCCCGACCTCGTGCTACCCTTTTCGAGCTAAGGGGTAGCATCGAAGGATTCCAAGGTCCTCCAGGCCACCCTCAACAAATCATATATCGAAAGGCACGTACTCCTGAGCCGAGAGCCAACTCCCCATAGGAACCAGGGACAAGCCTCCCACCCAAGGTGTATGAGATGCTTCTTAATGTATGAAGGAGATGTTGCGAACACAACAAGCCTCCAACCGCCAATTGGAAAGGCGGGTGGAGGGATTACACAAATATTTATAGAAAATAAACAAAGGAGGACAAAGAAACATAGCGGCTCCTTGAAAAATAGGAAGACATGTTGGGTTGCTCCGAGAAGAAGACTTCTCGGAGGAACAGAGCAGCCGGGGCATCGCTATGGATCAACATTGAGGATCAAAGAAAGTGAAGGGTGAGCGGCGGGGAAGAAACGACATGGATGAAGATTAAACAAGTCAGTAGTTGAAATCTTCCCCATGAGTGAAACCAGACCTCTAAACTTAGTCTGTAGGAATGTCATGTTAAGTTGTTAATCCATCTAGTAGTTCCCTTCCCCAAATTTGTCTTCAAACATTTTGTAATCAGGCAAACTTTGTATAAACCCTGTAAATGATATATGGCTTAACCACCAATGTGTTTGATCTCAGAAATACTAACTCGACGGGTATATTCCTCATGTGGGCTATTAAGGTACTACACACTGATCGTACATGCCGAGTGCAAATCCTAACCCACATAAAAACGGGAGGAAGAAGGAACCATGCATAAGATGAAGGAGACGGCGAAGATTAACCAAGAATACTTCCAGCCAGAATACCATGCACCGTGAAATGATTTTTCTTCAAGAGGGAACAATGTTGCCAACGCATGACTCCATCCACATACCGTGAGATCTCTCCAATCTATCTTAAACACTGAAGTATGCATTAAAATAATAATTGAAACCAATCACTAAAGGATTCGGTACTATCAGCACCGATATACTGGGTATCTGAGGATAGATTAAATCCATATATACACTTGCATTCACTCAAAGCTCTGTTGCCAACGCAACTAATCCACCCAGCGCAGGTGGCCGAGTGAGCACCACATCTGGTCTCACTCATTTAAGCACCCGAAAGAAAAAAAAAAAATCGGGTAATTCACGACTGCTTGCACAAGTGTTGAGGACAACCTACAGCCACTCACTCGTAATAACCTCCAATACCATCCCTCTTCCCTCTCCAAATTAACATCAATTTTCATAGAACTCATTTCTCCAAAGCATGGAGATTGTACAACTCCTAAATGTTCATCGCATGATGCGAGAATGTAGCATGATTAAATGAGAATTACTTTGTTGTTCTATTATGGTTTGCAACAATTACATTGTAATGCATGTTCTAGGCTTGCACAAATTGCTGTGAGCGGTGGACTCCTCTAATTCTTTTTCTTAATAAGATCACAAATTGCTTTTCATTCCACTTCTCGTTTCTTAATTGAAACCGTATCTCATGCTCAATAAAAATGATTAAGGCACTTCTTTGATATGCACCTCTTTTAGACTCAAATGGCCTACTTATCATTGTCCATTGTTAACCCTCGTAGCCTAGACCAAATTCTTGTATTTGATTAGCTCATCCTTATCGAAGACTATGAAACCATGAATACACCTAGCCAAAGGAACTAAGAAAGTTTCTTGTATCCGAAGTTGAGCCCCAAACTAAATGGGAAATATTTAAGAACAAACGGTTAAGTTTGGGTTAAGAAAACAAGCAACATCTCTGAGGGTGTCAGCAAAAATGTAATTGACAGTAGATTTAAAAAAAAAGAGAGAGAAGAGAGAGAATTCGGACACCCAATTAAGGTAAAGAAACTTGATGAAAAAGCAACACTTCTAGGGAGGTTGATCACATCTCGTACCCCAAGGTGAAATTTTCAACATTCTCATAGTTCTTTGACTTAATAGAATCTCTTCCATATCCAACCACCATTCACCTAAATCACGTTACAAACCCATACCAATACCTTTTGATTTATATAAGCATGTGACTCATAGGTGGAAATGAGGCCAGGGCAAGCCTATGGCAATAACTTCCGATTTGGTGATATAGAGAAACACCCAACTTTAAACACTTGAGAGAAGAGTGAAACACTTAACCATATGAGCGCTTGCAAGTCTAGGCCATGTTTCCACAATAGCAATTAGTTGTACCCATAACATAAACACTGTTTTACTCGAGATTACAGGTTATATTCTGAATCTGTAAGTACCTCTACTTTATTCTTAATGCTTGATGAGGCATGTTAAAAAAAAAATTTAATTGATGCAAACCGGGTGAAAGAGGAGATGCAGATGTAATCGAGGTAAATAAGACGCATGTTGTAAGTTGTCCAAAAGTAATTATGTTCCTGTAGTTTAATGCTTACTTGAGGACAAGCAAGAGTTCAAGTTTGGGGTTGTGATAAGTACCCAATAAGGCACTTATTTGAAACATAATTCAAGGAAATTACAAGTAGTTAGAGCTTAAAACACAACTAAAACATAAGCAACAACTAAGCGAAAACATAAGCATAATGTGGAAAATGTAGTCTTGGAGCCTTTTGATTGATAAATTCTCACAAATTCCGTGTCTTGATCCCTTTGAAAAATGGTTGCAGGATCCCACGTTGAAACGTACATGAATTCGCGTGGAACACATGAAGAAATAAGAAATAGGAAGAAATCATCCACATCGCGTTGACAACGCAAGTGATCGCGTTGGATACGCGGCCAGACGGTTTCAGTACTTATAAAAGGGCGAGAATAGAGCAGAAGCGGGATCACTCATTCTATCCATTATTCTATCTCCGGAGCGAAATTCGAGAGGGTAGACCGCCGTTTTCACTGGACGTTGAGTGCTGTGCTCTAGAGAAGAAGGAAAACCTAGATTGAGGAAGAAGGGATTCTCTGACAACTTTGCCATGACCAAAACCTTCTCCCCTCCTCTGTTTTTTCTTCTTTATTATGTATGGCTGAGCCTGTTGGGAAGAATGAAACCTTAACCGATCTATGTAATCCAGATAATTGCATTTATTCAAGATCGTTTTCTTTAATATTGATTGTTCATCTCTTTACTTCATGCTTTTATGGTTTGGCCCTTCAAAGTGAATCAAAATTCTTTCAATTGGGAAATTGGTTTAGAATTGGGCGAGGGATTGAATATCATAATTGTGAAGGCTACAGGATAGAGGTTCATAATTGTAGTCTTTTGAATTCTTGAATGTAATGCTTATCGCCAAATTAGGAATTGCTAGGGATTAGAATTCCTAATTTAACATTGAAAAATTGTTAAGTCATGGGGAGTGACCTTGATTACCGGTTGTGAATTCGATCTTCAATGTATGTTTATCTTAGGTATATGCAATAATCAAGGATTACATAGGAAGTTTTGGTGAAATCTAACCACTAACATTTTCATAATTTGAATTCTCACCTTTGCTATGATTGCAGAGTGTTTGACAGTCAGAATTAAAATTAAATTAGTCACGTGTTCAGGCAATTGATTAGACAGATTGTGCATTCCTGTTTGTCGTTTGTGTTGCCTACGAAACAAACTTGCGTTACTACGCAACTCCATAACTAAGTTCAATTAGTGGACTAGTAGAATTTAATTATTTGAACCAAATCCTGTGGAGACGATACTCTACTCATTCTTTACTTCATAGAAACGATAAGGTGCA